>JAVIAB010000099.1:28203114-28302857 GCA_032433765.1 Megaustenia siamemsis
ACCTAACCAACATATGACCACCTTCTCTTGTTGTCTCTTCTCATCACCTAACCAACATATGACCACCCTCTAATGTTATCTCTTCTCATCACCTAACCAACATATGACCACCCTCTAATGTTATCTCTTCTCATCACCTAACCAACATATGACCACCCTCTCTTGTTATCTCTTCTCACCACCTAACCAACATATGACCACCTTCTCTTGTTGTCTCTTCTCACCACCTAACCAACATATGACCACCTTCTCTTGTTGTCTCTTCTCACCACCTAACCAACATATGACCACCTTCTCTTGTTGTCTCTTCTCACCACCTAACCAACATATGACCACCTTCTCTTGTTGTCTCTTCTCATCACCTAACCAACATATGACCACCTTCTCTTGTTGTCTCTTCTCATCACATGGCCAACATATGACCACCTTCTCTTGTCTCTTCTCATCACATGGCCAACATATGACCACCCTCTCATGATTATATACATATTTGGATTCTGTCATTTCTCATACAACGTTCCTCTTTAACACGTGAAATAAAGAGAGCTAATCTCCAAAATTAGTTAGAAACAATCATCATTTATGGCTGCCATGTAATGAGCAGGGGAGCCGCGATAGCTCAGTGGTTAGTGAACTGGACTACAAAGGACAAGGGGTAGGGTTCGATCCCAACCGACGGCTTCCAGATTCACCCAACCTTTAATGGGTACCGGATTTTTTTCCTGGGAAAGTAAAGCAGCACGGGCGTAATACCGACCACATTACCCCAAAAATCATGTGCTGAAGGTCTGTAAAATATAGGGTCACTAACACCATATTTCCCTATACGCCACTTGGCGTGACGGGGGTACTTTACTTTTTTTTTTACGATGTAATGAGAAGGGAACAGCTGGAATATATTGTGACAATTGGGAAAATTGTGGGACGAAAAGACAGAGGGAAGCAAAGAGAAAAAGATACCAGGCAGCTTAAGAGAATGGCTTGGCAGAAGGTCAACAACAGAAATGATAAATAACTGTCGAGGTGGAGAGTTGTGGAGAGACATGATCACCTTCGCCAGCAGGCATGGCACTTGATGATGATGATATGACGTTATTCAATCTACGCCGCTCTACCATCACAACTTTAATCATAACAAGATTGTAATCTAACACCCACACACTCTAGGATGTACATTCACTATCATCGTGTGCCGTCACGGTGATTGGTCTGCCGTAATGGTACACCGACTGATTTCTTATCTCTTGATGCTGTCAGCCAAAGCAAGTTACAAACCGGAGAGAGTGGGCGGCTTATGTCTGTTGCCTGGACGTTGTTAACCAAATTCTACCCATGCCAAAATCTACCACGTGTCGTGCCGTAAGTCGCAGATATCGCGCGCTTTGCCGTATATTAGCGACACAACGCTTTAACGACCATTTTACTGGTCAGCTTAGAAGACACAAAGTACATGCACTGTTATTGGGCGTGTGATTCTATTCAATATTTGATCGTTTCACATTTCTTCAAAACTTAACATAATCCTATTTTCATCAAAACTTAACATAATCCTATTTTCTTCAAAACTTAACATAATCCTATTTTCATCAAAACCTAACCTAATCCTATTTTCATCAAAATTTAACATAATCCTATTTTCATCAAAACTTAACATAATCCTATTTTCTTCAAAACTTAACATAATCCTATTTTCATCAAAACCTAACCTAATCCTATTTTCATCAAAACTTAACATAATCCTATTTTCATCAAAACTTAACATAATCCTATTTTCATCAAAACTTAACATAATCCTATTTTCATCAAAACTTAACCTAATCCTATTTTCATCAAAACTTAACATAATCCTATTTTCATCAAAACTGAACATAATTCTTTTTTCATCAAAACTTAACATAATCCTATTTTCATCAAAACTGAACATAATCCTATTTTCTTCAAAACTGAACATAATCCTATTTCATCAAAACTTAACATAATCCTATTTTCATCAAAACTTAACATAATCCTATTTTCATCAAAACTTAACTATATCCTATTTTCATCAAAACTGAACCTAATCCTATTTTCATCAAAACTTAACATAATCCTATTTTCATCAAAACTTAACATAATCCTATTTTCATCAAAACTTAACATAATCCTATTTTCTTCAAAACTCAACATAATCCTATTTTCATCAAAACTTAACATGATCCTATTTTCATCAAAACTTAACATAATCCTATTTTCATCAAAACTTAACATAATCCTATTTTCATCAAAACTTAACATAATCCTATTTTCATCAAAACTGAACCTAATCCTATTTTCTTCAAAACTGAACCTAATCCTATTTTCATCAAAACTTAACTACGTATATCCTATTTTCATCAAAACTTAACTATATCCTATTTTCATCAAAATTTAACTATTTCCTATTTTCATCAAAACTTAACATAATAATATTTTCATCAAAACTTAACCTAATCCTATTTTCATCAAAACTGATCCTAATCCTATTTTCTTTAAAACTGAACCTAATCCTATTTTCATCAAAACTTAACTATATCCTATTTTCATCAAAACTTAACCTGATCCTATTTTCATCAAAACTTAACTATATCCTATTTTCATCAAAACTTAACTATTTCCTATTTTCATCAAAACTTAACCTAATCCTATTTTAATCAAATCTTAACCTGATCCTATTTTCTTCCAAACTTAACTATATCCTATTTTCTTCAAAATGTAACTATATCCTATTTTCATCAAAACCTAACCTAATCCTATTTTCATCAAAACCTAACCTAATCCTATTTTCATCAAAACCTAACCTAATCCTATTTTCATCAAAACCTAACCTAATCCTATTTTCATCAAAACCTAACCTAATCCTATTTTCATCAAAACCTAACTTAATCCTATTTTCATCAAAACTTATCTATATCCTATTTTCTTCATCTTCTAGCCAATAAAATCCAATTCTTCTACTTCTGAGACTCCACATCTCCTAACAGCTTCCACGCTATTTTCTCATATCATTTTCCTATACCGCGTTTCTGATTCATATTCTCTTCTGTACATTTCAAGCCTTCACTCGTATGACGTCATGTCCTCTAACATGTTAATAGCTGACTGATGTTAATAGCTGACTGATTCACAAATATCAGATTTCCAGAAGTGACGTCATTTTTTTGGGTCGACAAATCTCCGGAGTTCACCCAGCCTCCAAAATTTGGTGCCAGATATATTTCTTAGAAGTAAAGGCGGCCTGGCCTCATGCCGACCACATCACCCAAAAATGTGTGGTGGGCATAGAAAAATGTAGTCGTTAACATCATATTGCTGTAAGTCTAGCAAGGGGAGGGAACTTTTACTTTTATTGTGAAAATAAAAGTTGTGGTTCTCTCAACGATAGTGCAAGAGTTATCTTTACAGTGCCACACGAGTCTTTGCTTCTCATATCATGCTGGACACCTCTCACGGCTGTTAATGACATGTTGGACACCTCTCACGGCTGTTAATGACATGTTGGACACCTCTCACGGCTGTTAATGACATGTTGGACACCTCTCACGGCTGTTAATGACATGTTGGACACCTCTCACGGCTGTTAATGACATGTTGGACACCTCTCACGGCTGTTAATGACATGTTGGACACCTCTCACGGCTGTTAATGACATGTTGGACACCTCTCACGGCTGTTAATGACATGTTGGACACCTCTCACGGCTGTTAATGACATGTTGGACACCTCTCACGGCTGTTAATGACATGTTGGACACCTCTCACGGCTGTTAATGACATGTTGGATACCTCTCACGGCTGTTAATGACATGTTGGACACCTCTCACGGCTGTTAATGACATGTTGGACACCTCTCACGGCTGTTAATGACATGTTGGATACCTCTCACGGCTGTTAATGACATGTTGGATACCTCTCACGGCTGTTAATGACATGTTGGACACCTCTCACGGCTGTTAATGACATGTTGGACACCTCTCACGGCTGTTAATGACATGTTGGACACCTCTCACGGCTGTTAATGACATGTTGGACACCTCTCACGGCTGTTAATGACATGTTGGACACCTCTCACGGCTGTTAATGACATGTTGGACACCTCTCACGGCTGTTAATGACATGTTGGACACCTCTCACGGCTGTTAATGACATGTTGGACACCTCTCACGGCTGTTAATGACATGTTGGACACCTCTCACGGCTGTTAATGACATGTTGGACACCTCTCACGGCTGTTAATGACATGTTGGACACCTCTCACGGCTGTTAATGACATGTTGGACACCTCTCACGGCTGTTAATGACATGTTGGACACCTCTCACGGCTGTTAATGACATGTTGGACACCTCTCACGGCTGTTAATGACATGTTGGACACCTCTCACGGCTGTTAATGACATGTTGGACACCTCTCACGGCTGTTAATGACATGTTGGACACCTCTCACGGCTGTTAATGACATGTTGGACACCTCTCACGGCTGTTAATGACATGTTGGATACCTCTCACGGCTGTTAATGACATGTTGGACACCTCTCACGGCTGTTAATGACATGTTGGACACCTCTCACGGCTGTTAATGACATGCTGGACACCTCTCACGGCTGTTAATGACATGTTGGACACCTCTCACGGCTGTTAATGACATGTTGGACACCTCTCACGGCTGTTAATGACATGTTGGACACCTCTCACGGCTGTTAATGACATGTTGGACACCTCACGGCTGTTAATGACATGTTGGACACCTCTCACGGCTGTTAATGACATGTTGGACACCTCTCACGGCTGTTAATGACATGTTGGACACCTCTCACGGCTGTTAATGACATGTTGGATACCTCTCACGGCTGTTAATGACATGTTGGACACCTCTCACGGCTGTTAATGACATGTTGGACACCTCTCACGGCTGTTAATGACATGTTGGACACCTCTCACGGCTGTTAATGACATGTTGGACACCTCTCACGGCTGTTAATGACATGTTGGACACCTCTCACGGCTGTTAATGACATGTTGGACACCTCTCACGGCTGTTAATGACATGTTGGACACCTCTCACGGCTGTTAATGACATGTTGGATACCTCTCACAGCTGTTAATGACATGTTGGACACCTCTCACGGCTGTTAATGACATGTTGGACACCTCTCACGGCTGTTAATGACATGCTGGACACCTCTCACGGCTGTTAATGACATGTTGGACACCTCTCACGGCTGTTAATGACATGTTGGACACCTCTCACGGCTGTTAATGACATGTTGGACACCTCTCACGGCTGTTAATGACATGTTGGACACCTCTCACGGCTGTTAATGACATGTTGGACACCTCTCACGGCTGTTAATGACATGTTGGACACCTCTCACGGCTGTTAATGACATGTTGGACACCTCTCACGGCTGTTAATGACATGTTGGATACCTCTCACGGCTGTTAATGACATGTTGGACACCTCTCACGGCTGTTAATGACATGTTGGACACCTCTCACGGCTGTTAATGACATGTTAGATACCTCTCACGGCTGTTAATGACATGCTGGACACCTCTCACGTCTGTTAATGATATGTTGAACACCTCTCACGGCTGTTAATGACATGTTGGACACCTCTCACGGCTGTTAATGACATCTTGGACACCTCTCACGGCTGTTAATGACATGTTGAACACCTCTCACGGCTGTTAATGACATGTTAGATACCTCTCACGGCTGTTAATGACATGCTGGACACCTCTCACGGCTGTTAATGATATGTTGAACACCTCTCACGGCTGTTAATGACATGTTGGACACCTCTCACGGATGTTAATGACATGTTGGACACCTCTCATTGCTGTTAATGACATGTTGGACTCCTCTCACGGCTGTTAGCTTTTATCACAAAGCAGTATTTTAGTTCTAGCCATGAAAATGTTGCTACTTGTATGAATGAAGATATTCCCAGGAAACTACATTCCTCTCATTATTGACATTGATATATTATTGGAGTGGTTCAAATTTGGGACACTGTATAGAAATACGACTATTCCTGAATTGTTCATTTTGAGGCTGTTGATATTGGAGTCTCATAAAGGTTTTTCTTTTTCTTTCCTTCCTCATTTGCCTTTCAGCGTCGAGGGGAGATATAATTTGCAGTCTTTTGCTCTTCTGTTTGCCTCTGCTGATGTTATGTTTCCTAGTGCTTCTAATAATAAAGGTTTATGAGAATAAATATTTCCAAATTTGACAAATTTAACCCTTTCTGGTGTAATATAACTATAATTTAACCCGTTCTGGTGTAACATAACCATAATTTAACTCTTTCTGGTGTAACATAACTATAATTTAACCCTTCCTGGTGTAATATAACCATAACTTAGCCACAAATGTTTCAACAGTTTAACTTCTATATTTTGTAAAGTAAAGAGCCTCCGTCACGCCAAGTGGCGTATAGGGAATATGGTGTTAGTGACCATAAATTTTACAGACCTTCAGCACATGATTTCCGGGGTAATGTGGTCGGTATTACGCCCGTGCCGCTTTACTTTCCCAGAAAAAAATCAGGTACCCATTTAAGGCTTGGTGACCCGGAAGCCGTCGGTTGGGATCAAACCCTACCCTTTGTAGTCCAGTTCACTAACCACTGAGCTATGACGGTTCCCTTTCTATCTCTTGTGATCACTGTTAATGTTCTATAGAAGATTTATACTCCAGGCATGCTTCAGAACTGAAAGCATTTTAAAACGATATCTAGCCCTCTCTGGGTAGTGAGATGCGATGTCTAGCCCTCTCTGGGTAGTGAGATGCGATGTCTAGCCCTCTCTGGGTAGTGAGATCTGATGTCTAGCCCTCTCTGGGTAGTGAGATGCGATGTCTAGCCCTCTCTGGGTAGTGAGATGCGATGTCTAGCCCTCTCTGGGTAGTGAGATGCGATGTCTAGCCCTCTCTGGGTAGTGAGATGCGATGTCTAGCCCTCTCTGGGTAGTGAGATGCGATGTCTAGCCCTCTCTAGGTAGTGAGATGCGATGTCTAGCCCTCTCTGGGTAGTGAGATGCGATGTCTAGCCCTCTCTGGGTAGTGAGATGCGATGTCTAGCCCTCTCTGGGTAGTGAGATCCAATGTCTAGCCCTCTCTGGGTAGTGAGATGCGATGTCTAGCCCTCTCTGGGTAGTGAGATCCAATGTCTAGCCCTCTCTGGGTAGTGAGATGCGATGTCTAGCCCTCTCTGGGTAGTGAGATGCGATGTCTAGCCCTCTCTGGGTAGTGAGATGCGATGTCTAGCCCTCTCTGAGTAGTGAGATCCAATGTCTAGTCCTTTCAGAAACGGCGCGGAGGTCCCATCTTTTATCAAGCATATTAAAAAGCTCTGGGAGTTGTCTAGACGAGTAGACATAGAATTGCTCTATCCCCAGCATGACCTGTGACGTCTCCATCAGCACCTGTAAAATCCTAAAGGTCAATGTGACCTGCCAATCACGCTCTTTCATCTAAGAACTAACGGCACTCAACGGTATCACGTGTCATTAGTTCAACATTGGTGCCGACACGGAAAGAAAGAAGAGATGAACTAACATCTTTTAGTTCTTTTTTAAAAAATATCTTTCCCACATTTCTTTATCTCCCATTTCTGAACGTCGTTCTTTATCTCCCATTTCTGCAGATCGTTCTTTATCTCCCATTTCTGCACATCGTTCTTTATCTCCCATTTCTGCACATCGTTCTTTATCTCCCATTTCTGCACATCGTTCTTTATCTCCCATTTCTGCACATCGTTCTTTATCTCCCATTTCTGCACATCGTTCTTTATCTCCCATTTCTGCACATCGTTCTTTATCTCCCATTTCTGCACATCGTTCTTTATCTCCCATTTCTGCACATCGTTCTTTATCTCCCATTTCTGCACATCGTTCTTTATCTCCCATTTCTGCACATCGTTCTTTATCTCCCATTTCTGCACATCGTTCTTTATCTCCCATTTCTGCACATCGTTCTTTGTCTCTCAGTCCCCATTTACGTTGTTGTCCGCCACGTGTTACACATATCATGATCTCGCGCTGTCTTTTCGTGACAGAATAGTGTCGTGTGCAGAGACCACGCCCATTTAGAAGAACTCAAAAGTGAAAGTTCAAGGGGGCGTGTCCATCCATCATCCGGGTACCCATTTTTGAGCGCGCGCAATCACCTCCTGTGATTCCCTCGTTTTAAGTGTCACTGCCTTCCTCCCTCTTCCGCTCTGAGGTGTCTCTGTTGACACGGCCGCCCTATAGGTCATCTTATGACAATTTTTGTTGAAAAGAAAATGGAAAAATGGTATGGTAACAGCTGTGTGTTGGTGAGAAACGAAACAAAAGTAGAACGACGTTTCGGCCAAACGGCCTACACCAGGAATAATAAACACCAATACAAAACTACATGGAGATAATATGCTAGACTCTCAGATAAGTGAAAAAAGTCACATCCCTGAGGCCCAGATCTTGGTCAGTCAAAGAGGTTGGTGTCACAGAGGTTGTTGTCACAGAGCTTGGTCAGACACAGAGATTGGTGTCACAGAGGTTAGTGTCACAGTTGTTGGTGTTACAGAGGTTGGTGTCACAGAGGTTGGTGTCACAGTTCTTGGTGTCACAGAGGTTGGTGTCACAGAGGTTGATGTCACAGAGGTTGGTGTCGCAGAGGCTGGTGTCACAGAGGTTGATGTCACAGAGGTTGGTGTCACAGAGCTTGATGTCACAGTTCTTGGTGTCACAGAGGTTGGTGTCACAGAGATTGGTGTCACAGAGGTTGGTGTAGCAGAGGTTGGTGTCACAGAGGTTGATGTCACAGAGGTTGGTGTAGCAGAGATTGGTGTCACAGAGGTTGATGTCACAGAGGTTGGTGTCACAGAGCTTGATGTCACAGAGGTTGGTCATCCACAGAGCTTGATGTCACAGAGGTTGGTCAGTCAAAGAGCTTGGTGTCACAGAGCTTGATGTCACAGTGGTTGGTCAGCCACAGAGCTTGGTCAGCCATGGAGCTTGGTATCACAGAGGTTGGTCAGCCATAGAGGTTGGTGTCACAGAGCTTGGTGTCACAGAGGTTGGTCAGCCATAGAGGTTGGTGTCACAGAGCTTGGTGTCACAGAGGTTGGTCAGCCATAGAGGTTGGTGTCACAGAGCTTGGTGTCACAGTGGTTGGTGTCACAGAGATTGGTGTCACAGAGGTTGGTGTAGCAGAGGTTGGTGTCACAGAGGTTGATGTCACAGAGGTTGGTGTAGCAGAGATTGGTGTCACAGAGGTTGATGTCACAGAGGTTGGTGTCACAGAGCTTGATGTCACAGAGGTTGGTCATCCACAGAGCTTGATGTCACAGAGGTTGGTCAGTCAAAGAGCTTGGTGTCACAGAGCTTGATGTCACAGTGGTTGGTCAGCCACAGAGCTTGGTCAGCCATGGAGCTTGGTATCACAGAGGTTGGTCAGCCATAGAGGTTGGTGTCACAGAGCTTGGTGTCACAGAGCTTGATGTCACAGAGGTTCATCAGCCACAGAGGTTCGTCAGCCACAGAGCTTAGTCCAGTAACGATTGAACTGAAATTGATATGTCCGGCCAACAGGGCGGGCGGGACCAGGGTGTGAAAAACAGTAAGAATGGAAGGGTTCTAAAAATATGTGGAGGTGGGGTACAAGATCCCAGACTTGACTATTACTAGTAACGTTTCTAGGTCATCTACCTTAATCGTCTACAATTGACTATATGAAGGTCTTCACCTGTGTTTGTTGTGTTCAGTAATACCTCAGTTCTCGCCGACACAGGACGTTTTCCCACTCAAGTCTAATCTTGCTACTGCTAGTCCAAAGAGCTGTAGCTCTCCTCTGCTTCTTTACCTGTTTTTTTCCTGCTTTCAAAGACGAACTTTCAGTATTTTCTTTTTTTTTTCTTTTAAAAAAGAAACAACAGAGAAACAACAACTCTCTTCTTGGCATGGCCGTGGATACGCTGTGTCGCTAGTTCACAACGCTGCCAGATCTACGTCTTTAGGCCCGACATATCCGCTTTCGACATGGGTCGATTTACTTCACAATTTTTGTTCGGACAGCGGCCATCTTTGGTCTACTCTTCTTGACCTTTAACCGCCAGTGATTTTTTTAACGTGCGTGAATGCACATAAGACCTCCTGTTTTTCGCCGTTATCAGAGAGGGCTAGACATCGGATCTCACTACCCAGAGAGTGCTAGACATCGGATCTCACTACCCAGAGAGTGCTAGACATCGGATCTCACTACCAAGAGAGGGCTAGACACCTAGTTGGGAAAACCACCCGACTGGACTACCGATGTTCGGACAACCCGTGTTCGATTCCCGCTGGGAGCAGTGTAAATTGTACTCGTAGTTGGAAAAAAAAATACTCCCACGGTCGACCCAGCCGTTGGCAGAAATGGGTACCAGGGTATTACCCTGGGAAGGTGAGGAATGTCGCCTCGCATCTGAGTTTCGATGCTTGAGGCGACACTATACAGATATCTCCGAACATTTTTGGATAGGCGGCCGAGCACATATGGGTGGAAACTCGCGTGCTAAGATAGGCGGCCGAGCACATATGGGTGGAAAACTCGCGTGCTAAGATAGGCGTCCGAGCACATATGGGTGGAAACTCGCGTGCTAAGATAGGCGTCCAAGCACATATGGGTGGAAACTCGCGTGCTAAGATAGGCGGCCGAGCACATATGGGTGGAAACTCGCGTGCTAAGATAGGCGGCCGAGCACATATGGGTGTAAACTCGCGTGCTAAGATAGGCGGCCGAGCACATATGGGTGGAACCTCGCGTGCTAAGATAGGCGGCCGAGCACATATGGGTGTAAACTCGCGTGCTAAGATAGGCGGCCGAGCACATATGGGTGTAAACTCGCGTGCTAAGATAGGCGGCCGAGCACATATGGGTGTAAACTCGCGTGCTAAGACGCCGGTTCAAGTCTCGTACTTGACCTTCCCCTTGACACCACTTTTATAGAGGAGTCAGTATTCTCTTTCCCGTTCATATTCCCTTGATCAGGTTAGTGCTACCACTGAGTGGGACCATGGTCACTTCAATTTGACTGAGCTAACAGTCAACTATGAGTTACTATAAGGTCGGATCACCTATGTCTGTGTCTGGAGTGCTGTGATCGTAATTTATCGTGACATAACTATCTGTAATAAAACTATCGGCTATAAAGAAACAACAGATAAAATGGTTTGCCCACCTGACAAAGCAGAAAGATCAAAACACAACGAGCCTTCAATAAACGTTGCGAGAACACCAGACCCAAAGGCCGACCACGAAAAAGATGGATCAACGGAATACTGGCAACACCAGGGAACATAGAAGCTGAGGCGAACAGAAGAGCAAAAAACAGCAAATTATATCTTCCCATGGACGCTGAAAGTCAAAAGTGGTAGGAAAGAAGATGACTGTCTGTTCTGAAATGAAGAAACAAAGAGGGCAGTCACAGTTAAAATGTGTGTTTGTGTGTGTGTGTGAGGGAGGAAGGAAGGGCGAAGACACTCAACGTCTAAGCTGGAAATTGCCAGCAAACCATAGCTGACTGTCTGCGTTAGAATGAGCGGCAACTCCTGATCCACGCCCTTACTCCTGCGTCTGGTCTGTGACTAACCAACATGGCGACGCTATAGAGGAAAAGCAATCCCTGTACTTAAAAATATTGTGGCGTGGTCGGAATTTGGGCATAAAGTCGCAACATCTTTCAAATCGCCGAAAACGTCATTTTACCGCAAACACGCCATTTAAATGAGACAATGAAGAGGCGTTGCCATCCAGTGATCGCAGTGGAAGACTAATGGACCACAGCTGCGGTGTCTGGCGCCATTGTTCTCACAACTATTGTGAAATGAGCAAGTAAAGTGATGGGCATTAGCTGTGTCTAGAGTCATTGTTCTCACAACTATTGTGAAATGAGCAGGCAAAGTGATGGGCATTAGTTGTCTAGAGTCATTGTTCTCACAACTATTGTGAAATGAGCAGGCAAAGTGATGGGCATTAGCTGTGTCTAGAGTCATTGTTCTCACAACTATTGTGAAATGAGCAAGTAAAGTGATGGGCATTAGTTGTCTAGAGTCATTGTTCTCACAACTATTATGAAATGAGCAAGTAAAGTGATGGGCATTAGTTGTCTAGAGTCATTGTTCTCACAACTATTGTGAAATGAGCAGGCAAAGTGATGGGCATTAGTTGTCTAGAGTCATTGTTCTCACAACTATTGTGAAATGAGCAGGCAAAGTGATGGGCATTAGTTGTCTAGAGTCATTGTTCTCACAACTATTGTGAAATGAGCAAGTAAATAGATGGGCATTAGTTGTCTAGAGTCATTGTTCTCACAACTATTGTGTAATGAGCAATTAAAGTGATGGGCATTAGTTGTGTCTAGAGTAATTGTTCTCACAACTATTGTGAAATGAGCAGGCAAAGTGATGGGCATTAGTTGTCTAGAGTAATTGTTCTCACAACTATTGTGAAATGAGCAAACTAAATCAACAACAAAAATGGGAGTAGACGGCATCAGTGCGTCGCGTATTCCCCCAGCCCACCCCAATTTGTATACAATCGTGGCTTGAACTAATGACTCACAGCAGTTCAGTTGTTTGTAACATTTGCTAGCACATTTGTGTTAATTACCATCACCTCACCGCTTTTACCTGCGACCTAGTGAAACCT
Source organism: Megaustenia siamemsis (assembly GCA_032433765.1). NCBI lineage: Eukaryota > Metazoa > Mollusca > Gastropoda > Stylommatophora > Ariophantidae > Megaustenia > Megaustenia siamemsis. The sequence goes on from JAVIAB010000099.1 coordinate 28,215,798, forward strand.
CCCCTTCCTGCAGCTCAATGTTACCAAGTGGTCGTTTCAACTGTTACCAGAATGGACAAGAGGACGCGTTTATTTGAGCCTCAATTCTTCATCTGGATCCTTCTAGCACCGTGTGACGTCACATAGGGCTTGTGTTTTTCGCTACCCATCTCTATTCTGGGGCTAGATGTCCCATCTTATCTAATGAGTTTTTGCCTGCCATCTTTGTTTTTCTTGTCAGTGTTTTTTTTTTCCATTGTATCTCTAGGTTTTCCCCCTTTTCTGTATCCTGATGTTTCCCATAGAAGAGCCTGTTTAGAAATTCTCTTGTTGTCTCTTCTCAACACATGTCCGACATATGTCCATCTTCTCTTCCTAATTGTAAATGAGATCGTTGGTTGCATGGCCATTTCTCTTATCTCTATATTAGTCTTGAATTCATTCCATTGTAGATGAGATCGTTGGTTTCTTTTCTTTCCATCCAAATCTACCTATTCTTCTATATATCCACATTTCAAAGGTTTAAATTTTCTGCTCTGTTTTCTTGTTTAATGTCCATGTTTCTGCATCATACAGGAATGTTTATTTCAGTTGTACATTTTCCATCACTGGTTATAGTATGTCCCAGGTAGTTGTAGTTCTGGACTGTCTCCAGATGTATTCCTTCAACTTTGATATTTAATTGTAGGTCTTGAGAATTTTCTTTGTTTATGATCATAGTTTTATTTCTTTTTGATATTCATATCTAGTCCATATTTTTGCTTGTTATGTTTATTTCATTAAGTAATTGTTGTAGATCTTTAGGATTTTCTGCTAGTAGTACAGTATCATCAGCATATCTTAGGTTATTGATTATCTTTCCATTAATTTGTAGGCCTGGCATCTCTGTGATGTTTTTAAAGATTTGCTCAGTGTATAGATTGAACAAGCTTGGTGATAGGATGCATCCCTGTCTTACTCCTCTTTTTATATCAATGGGTGTAGAGATCTCTTTGTTATATTTTATTATTGCTGTTTGCTCCCAGTATAGATTACATATTAGTCGTATGTCCATGTCATCTAGATGTATCTCTTTTAGGCATTCTATAAGTTGTTTGTGCTGTACTCTATCAAAAGCTTTGGTGTAGTCTATGAAGCAGGCATATATTGGTTTGTTTACTTCTGTGTACTTTTTGATTAATGTTCTCATGCAGAATATGACTTCTTTTGCCCCGCTATTTTTCCTAAATCCAAATTGCTGCTCATCTAATTCAGGATTTATTTTATTCTGAATCCTTCCTAGTATAACTTTTAGCAAGATTTTAGTAAATTGGCTCATTAGGCTTATTGTTCTAAAGTCACTGCATTCAACTGCACCGTTCTGTGTAGGCAATGTGCTTGGGGGGGGGGGGGTTGCACCATTTATTGTGACGACAAAAGTGTCAACATTTTCAGACATCCCTGCTTCTAATCAAGAGGAGAATAGAGGAAGCAAGTACTAAAGTATTACTGACAAAGAACTATGCAACATGTGACGGTGAGAAAGCCAGTCTTGCTGCCCATGTCCGTGCTGCTGCTCGTGTTCCACTTTTTACAATTTGGTCGCCAGACAGAAGAGAATAAACCAACACCCAGTGGGAGGTAGAGTTCGTGCCCTGACCACTACATAGCTGACGCTAATAGCAAAGGTTGTCACATAGGAAATAAGGTCGTGGGGGGGGGGGGTAAAGTATTTAAATTCCTCGTATTTGGCGCCAACATTTGGGAGGGGTGGTGGGGTGTGAGGTGGTCAGTGTTTTGCCTCACTGTTGTTACTTGCCCAGCTCATTACAGCAGGAGAGCTTCATATTGATACTCCTATTTACAGCAGGAGAGCTTCATATTGATACTCCTATTTACAGCAGGAGAGCTTCATATTGATACTCCTATTTACAGCAGGAGAGCTTCATATTGATACTCCTATTTACAGCAGGAGAGCTTCATATTGATACTCCTATTGACAGCAGGAGAGCTTCATATTGATACTCCTATTTACAGCATGAGAGCTTCATATTGATACTCATATTTACAGCATGAGAGCTTCATATTGATACTCCTATTGACAGCAGGAGAGCTTCATATTGATACTCCTATTGACAGCAGGAGAGCTTCATATTGATACTCCTATTGACAGCAGGAGAGCTTCATATTGATACTCCTATTTACAGCATGATAGCTTCATATTGATACTCCTATTGACAGCAGGAGAGCTTCATATGATACTCCTATTGACAGCAGGAGAGCTTCATATTGATACTCCTATTTACAGCAGGAGAGCTTCATATTGATACTCCTATTTACAGCAGGAGGGCTTCATAATGATACTCCTATTGACAGCAGGAGAGCTTCATATTGATACTCCTATTTACAGCAGGAGAGCTTCATATTGATACTCCTATTTACAGCAGGAGAGCTTCATATTGATACTCCTATTACAGCAGGAGAGCTTCATATTGATACTCCTATTTACAGCATGAGAGCTTCATAATGATACTCCTATTGACAGCATGAGAGCTTCATATTGATACTCCTATTTACAGCAGGAGAGCTTCATATTGATACTCCTATTTACAGCAGGAGAGCTTCATATTGATACTCCTATTTACAGCATGAGAGCTTCATAATGATACTCCTATTGACAGCATGAGAGCTTCATAATGATACTCCTATTGACAGCATGAGAGCTTCATATTGATACTCCTATTTACAGCATGAGAGCTTCATAATGATACTCCTGTTGACAGCATGAGAGCTTTATAATGATACTCCTATTGACAGCAGGAGAGCTTCATATTGATACTCCTATTGACAGCAGGAGAGCTTCATAATGATACTCCTATTGACAGCATGAGAGCTTCATAATGATACTCCTATTGACAGCAGGAGAGCTTCATATTGATACTCCTATTGACAGCATGAGAGCTTCATAATGATACTCCTATTGACAGCAGGAGAGCTTCATATTGATACTCCTATTGACAGCAGGAGAGCTTCATAATGATACTGCTATTGACAGCAGGAGAGCTTCATATTGATACTCCTATTGACAGCATGAGAGCTTCATAATGATACTCCTATTGACAGCATGAGAGCTTCATAATGATACTCCTATTGACAGCATGAGAGCTTCATAATGATACTCCTATTGACAGCAGGAGAGCTTCATAATGATACTCCTATTGACAGCATGAGAGCTTCATAATGATACTCCTATTGACAGCATGAGAGCTTCATAATGATACTCCTATTGACAGCATGAGAGCTTCATAATGATACTCCTATTGACAGCAGGAGAGCTTCATAATGATACTCCTATTGACAGCATGAGAGCTTCATAATGATACTCCTATTGACAGCATGAGAGCTTCATATTGATACTCCTATTTACAGCATGAGAGCTACATATTGATACTCCTATTTACAGCATGAGAGCTACATATTGATACTTCTATTTACAGCATGAGAGCTTCATATTGATACTCCTATTGACAGCAGGAGAGCTTCATATTGATACTCCTATTGACAGCATGAGAGCTTCATAATGATACTCCTATTGACAGCATGAGAGCTTCATAATGATACTCCTATTGACAGCATGGGAGCTTCATAATGATACTCCTATTGACAGCAGTAGAGCTTCATAATGATACTCCTATTGACAGCATGAGAGCTTCATAATGATACTCCTATTGACAGCATGGGAGCTTCATATTGATACTCCTATTTACAGCATGAGAGCTACATATTGATACTCCTATTTACAGCATGAGAGCTACATATTGATACTCCTATTTACAGCATGAGAGCTTCATATTGATACTCCTATTGACAGCATGAGAGCTTCATATTGATACTCCTATTTACAGCAGGAGAGCTTCATATTGATACTCCTATTTACAGCATGAGAGCTTCATAATGATACTCCTATTGACAGCATGAGAGCTTCATAATGATACTCCTATTGACAGCATGAGAGCTTCATATTGATACTCCTATTTACAGCATGAGAGCTTCATAATGATACTCCTATTGACAGCAGGAGAGCTTCATATTGATACTCCTATTGACAGCAGGAGAGCTTCATAATGATACTGCTATTGACAGCAGGAGAGCTTCATATTGATACTCCTATTGACAGCATGAGAGCTTCATAATGATACTCCTATTGACAGCATGAGAGCTTCATAATGATACTCCTATTGACAGCATGAGAGCTTCATAATGATACTCCTATTGACAGCAGGAGAGCTTCATAATGATACTCCTATTGACAGCATGAGAGCTTCATAATGATACTCCTATTGACAGCATGAGAGCTTCATATTGATACTCCTATTTACAGCATGAGAGCTACATATTGATACTCCTATTTACAGCATGAGAGCTACATATTGATACTCCTATTGACAGCATGAGAGCTTCATATTGATACTCCTATTGACAGCATGAGAGCTTCATAATGATACTCCTATTGACAGCATGAGAGCTTCATAATGATACTCCTATTGACAGCATGAGAGCTTCATAATGATACTCCTATTGACAGCATGGGAGCTTCATAATGATACTCCTATTGACAGCATGAGAGCTTCATAATGATACTCCTATTGACAGCATGAGAGCTTCATAATGATACTCCTATTGACAGCATGAGAGCTTCATATTGATACTCCTATTTACAGCAGGAGAGCTTCATATTGATACTCCTATTGACAGCAGGAGAGCTTCATAATGATACTCCTATTGACAGCATGAGAGCTTCATATTGATACTCCTATTTACAGCAGGAGAGCTTCATATTGATACTCCTATTGACAGCAGGAGAGCTTCATATTGATACTCCTATTGACAGCATGAGAGCTTCATAATGATACTCCTATTGACAGCATGAGAGCTTCATATTGATACTCTTATTTACAGCATGAGAGCTACATATTGATACTCCTATTTACAGCATGAGAGCTACATATTGATACTCCTATTGACAGCATGAGAGCTTCATATTGATACTCCTATTTACAGCATGAGAGCTTCATATTGATACTCCTATTGACAGCATGAGAGCTTCATATTGATACTCCTATTTACAGCAGGAGAGCTTCATATTGATACTCCTATCCATCTTCTACATTTGGTTCTCTTTGTCGCCCGCCCTCAAAAGGTCGTTAAATGATCTTAGTTGCGCTGTTTTGTAGTTTACTACTGCAAGCTGTGATTTTTGTCCTTTCGACTCAGCACATCCGACTTCAGGACAGCGATTGTTTGTGCACCGAGCTTTGCCTTCCCTCTTCGAGCCTCATTTTACTTTGTCATGCTGGTTAGTCTATTTCCATAGATACCTCGGTGATGTGGATTAGGGTTTTGATCAGCTTTGATTCACTGGGAGGCCAAGACGCTCACTACAGCTGTGTATGCCCTGCTACTCACAGCTGACGTCATGTGACAGGGTTAGCGGAAACCACAGGGTGGCTCTAGACTAACAAGTCTGACCAAGCGAGCGATGTGGGAGGACAACGCGCTTCTTAAAACTGCCGTGCTTAAGTCGGATGTATGGGCCGAAAGGTTTAAATATTACATCTTTGCTATAACCACAACACAGTGCAGCTACGCCCACTTTGCGCCACTTTAACTCTTTCCGCACGGAAGCTTTTTATCAATGCAACAGAAGAGATTTCATAGACAACACGTTTCATGTTTGTAAAATTCAGTCTATATATGTATATGTATTTAACATATATTATATATATGAATTTTTAGATAATTGAACAAGGAGTTAGATTTCACCAATACCAAGTTGATACAATACATGTAAAAAGGAATGTGTCGTGATACGGTTCACACTAATCAAATTGAGAGTGACGCACTGTGCGGCTAAACGTACGGAAAGAGTTAAGAGCGCACGGTAAAGACTCAGGTGGACGTCAAACAAGAAAGAAAGAGAAAGAAATTTCAGTTTCTAAAAACAAGCGGTCAACTATGAGTCGCTGAAAGCTTTTAGCCCGTGCAATGTCCGACTTGAGATCGAACCGATTTTCTCTTTAGTGCAAGCCTGGGCGTACTAATTACTACACCACAGATATATAACCATCAACCGGAAGTGCCTTACACCACAGATATATATAACCATCAACCGGAAGTCCCTTACACCACAGATATATATAACCATCAACCGGAAGTGCCTTGCTGTTGGCGCTGTCTTCAATCACAGACACCTGGTACGTGGACAAGTGTCCCGTCTTACCGGAGATCTTAACGATAGACTTGTTTGGCCAAGTTATTTCCGACAACTCGTTTCGCTCTGTGACTCGTGCCTTCCATTACACGAACTTATCATAGCGCACTTATCGAGTATCGGCCGAGGGTTTTCTGTGGGTAGATACAAGAAGAAAAAAAAACTATTCTCCGTCATTTTTAGACGCCCATTAAAGTAGGATCTCAAACATCAGCTGGACGGAATATATTTCAAACAAATAAGAGACGAATCAAAACAGGAACACGTGTCGAACTTTATAAGGCGGCAGCGTTGGAAATACATCGGTCATGTGCTGAGAATGAATGAAGAAAACTTCTCCGTCAGGCATTCTTATGGGGACCATCTGGTAAAATAAAACAAGGCAGACCAAGAGAATCGCAACTCGTAAACCCCCTCGCCTTCCCTCTTTCATTCCAGTCCCTCCTGTCTTCCACTTTCAACAAATAAACATTTGTACATTACAGCAATTTGTGTTTATCATGTTTCATTCATTGCCTTCTCGGGCCGAAGACGGCACATTGTGCGGAAGTCATAGTTCTACTGCTAGTTCTTGTAGTTCTTGGTTGTTTCTTGTAGCTCTTGGTTGTTTCTTGTAGTTCTTGGTTGTTTCTTGTAGCTCTTGGTTGTTTCTTGTAGCTCTTGGTTGTTTCTTGTAGTTCTTGGTTGTTTCTTGTAGTTCTTGGTTGTTTCTTGTAGTTCTTGGTTGTTTCTTGTAGTTCTTGTAGCTCTTGGTTGTTTCTTGTAGTTCATGGTTGTTTCTTGTAGTTCATGTTTGTTTCTTGTAGTTCTTGGTTGTTTCTTGTAGTTCATGGTTGTTTCTTGTAGTTCTTGGTTGTTTCTTGTAGCTTTTGGTTGTTTCTTGTAGTTCTTGGTTGTTTCTTGTAGTTCTTGGTTGTTTCTTGTAGTTCTTGTAACTCTTGGTTGTTTCTTGTAGTTCTTGGTTGTTTCTTGTTGTTCTTGTAGCTCTTGGTTGTTTCTTGTAGCTCTTGGTTGTTTCTTGTAGTTCTTGGTTGTTTCTTGTAGTTCTTGTAGCTCTTGGTTGTTTCTTGTAGTTCTTGGTTGTTTCTTGTAGTTCTTGTAGCTCTTGGTTGTTTCTTGTAGTTCTTGGTTGTTTCTTGTAGTTCTTGTAGCTCTTGGTTGTTTCTTGTAGTTCTTGTAGCTAATGGTTGTTTCTTGTAGTTCTTGGTTGTTTCTTGTAGTTCTTGTAGCTCTTGGTTGTTTCTTGTAGTTCTTGTAACTCTTGGTTGTTTCTTGTAGCTCTTGGTTGTTTCTTGTAGTTCTTGGTTGTTTCTTGTAGTTCTTGGTTGTTTCTTGTAGCTCTTGGTTGTTTCTTGTAGTTCTTGTAGCTCTTGGTTGTTTCTTGTAGCTCTTGGTTGTTTCTTGTAGTTCTTGGTTGTTTCTTGTAGTTCTTGGTTGTTTCTTGTAGCTCTTGGTTGTTTCTTGTAGTTCTTGTAGCTCTTGGTTGTTTCTTGTAGTTCTTGGTTGTTTCTTGTAGTTCTTGTAGCTCTTGGTTGTTTCTTGTAGTTCTTGTAGCTCTTGGTTGTTTCTTGTAGTTCTTGGTTGTTTCTTGTAGTTCTTGTAGCTCTTGGTTGTTTCTTGTAGTTCTTGTAACTCTTGGTTGTTTCTTGTAGTTCTTGATTGTTTCTTGTAGTTCTTGTAACTCTTGGTTGTTTCTTGTAGCTCTTGGTTGTTTCTTGTAGTTCTTGTAGCTCTTGGTTGTTTCTTGTAGCTCTTGGTTGTTTCTTGTAGTTCTTGGTTGTTTCTTGTAGTTCTTGGTTGTTTCTTGTAGCTCTTGGTTGTTTCTTGTAGTTCTTGTAGCTCTTGGTTGTTTCTTGTAGTTCTTGGTTGTTTCTTGTAGTTCTTGTAGCTCTTGGTTGTTTCTTGTAGTTCTTGTAGCTCTTGGTTGTTTCTTGTAGTTCTTGGTTGTTTCTTGTAGTTCTTGTAGCTCTTGGTTGTTTCTTGTAGTTCTTGTAACTCTTGGTTGTTTCTTGTAGTTCTTGATTGTTTCTTGTAGTTCTTGTAACTCTTGGTTGTTTCTTGTAGTTCTTGGTTGTTTCTTGTAGTTCTTGGTTGTTTCTTGTAGTTCTTGGTTGTTTCTTGTAGTCTTGTAGTTCTTGTAACTCTTGGTTGTTTCTTGTAATTCTTGGTTGTTTCTTGTAGTTCTTGTAGCTCTTGGTTGTTTCTTGTAGTTCTTGTAGCTCTTGGTTATTTCTTGTAGCTCTTGGTTGTTTCTTGTAGTTCTTGTAGCTCTTGGTTGTTTCTTGTAGTTCTTGGTTGTTTCTTGTAGTTCTTGGTTATTTCTTGTAGTTCTTGTAGCTCTTGGTTGTTTCTTGTAGTTCTTGTAGTTCTTGGCTGTTTCTTGTAGTTCTTTGTTGTTTCTTGTAGCTCTTGGTTATTTCTTGTAGTTCTTGTAGCTCTTGGTTGTTTCTTGTAGCTCTTGGTTGTTTCTTGTAGTTCTTGTAGCTCTTGGTTATTTCTTGTAGCTCTTGGTTGTTTCTTGTAGTTCTTGTAGCTCTTGGTTGTTTCTTGTAGTTCTTGGTTGTTTCTTGTAGTTCTTGGTTGTTTCTTGTAGCTCTTGGTTGTTTCTTGTAGCGCTTGGTTGTTTCTTGTAGCTCTTGGTTGTTTCTTGTAGCTCTTGGTTGTTTCTTGTAATTCTTGTAGCTCTTGGTTGTTTCTTGTAGTTCTTGTAGCTCTTGGTTGTTTCTTGTAGCTCTTGGTTGTTTCTTGTAGTTCTTGTAGCTCTTGGTTGTTTCTTGTAGTTCTTGTAGCTCTTGGTTGTTTCTTGTAGCTCTTGGTTGTTCTTGTAGTTCTTGGTTGTTTCTTGTAGCTCTTGGTTGTTTCTTGTAGCTCTTGGTTGTTTCTTGTAGTTCTTGGTTGTTTCTTGTAGCAGGCAGGTGCAGCGCCAGGCCCTCAACCTCGAAAGGGCCCAACCTCTATTACTGGATGTCCTTCTCAACCGCTCTGTGGAGTCAGGGAGTGAGAGAATATACAGGAAACGACATTGCAGATATAGACAATACTTCAAGCGAACGAAAGATAGATCTCAGCACATGACCGATGCATTTCCAACGCTGACTTCTTATAAATATCGACACGTATTCTTGTTTTGATTCGTCTCTTATCTTTTCATTTCAAATATATAAAGTTGATGCTTTGTTTTTTTTTTAGTTTTCAGCGCAAGTTTACCTAAGTTCTTCCACCCCATTCAATAAAACAAGAAGTCCGTGATATTGTCGGACCTCTGGTGTCGTTGTACTGTCGGTATCAACGTGATATTGCCGGGCCTCTGGTGTCGTTGTACTGTCGGTATCAACGTGATATCGCCGGGCCTCTGGTGTCGTTGTACTGTCGGTATCAACGTGATATCGCCGGGCCTCTGGTGTCGTTGTACTGTCGGTATCAACGTGATATTGTCGGACCTCTGGTGTCGTTGTACTGTCAGTATCAACGTGATATCGCCGGGCCTCTGGTGTCGTTGTACTGTCGGTATCAACGTGATATTGTCGGACCTCTGGTGTCGTTGTACTGTCGGTATCAACGTGATATTGTCGGGCCTCTGGTGTCGTTGTACTGTCGGTATCAACGTGATATTGTCGGGCCTCTGGTGTCGTTGTACTGTCGGTATCAACGTGATATTGCCGGGCCTCTGGTGTCGTTGTACTGTCAGTATCAACGTGATATCGCCGGGCCTCTGGTGTCGTTGTACTGTCGGTATCAACGACCAATGCGTGAGAATGTTAACTTGCGACAGTTCTATTTTTCATGTGAAATGTGAGATTTGTTAATTATTAAACTCAGAAGTAGAGGCGAGGGCGCGCCTCGCAGCACCAGAGCTGGAAGTTGTCAGCAACCCACAGCTGATGGCTTGTGCCAGGATCGGTGAACCAGAACCATCCAGACCCTGCTCCACCTCTCCGTGGTGCCTCCAGTAACAGACTAACCTGTCTAGTCAGGCCAAGTGAGTAGGGAATGAAGAGGGAAGACAACCCGGTACTCAAAAATGCCATGCTGAAGTCGGATGTGTTGGGCCATTGGGAGCAAATATCACAGTTATACTGCAAACCACAACACAAAGCAGACACATCCACTTAACATCCTTTTAAGGGCGGATGACGAATAGGTGTAAGGTGTACTCCTTTATTCATCGGGCGACCGCAAGCAAGCAAAGTCATAAGTTTCAGGAACGCGTTCTGGCACGTTACAGCTGTAAAGTGACCTGTATGTAGATAACTTAAGTAGGCTGTAGCTTCCAACACTTGGACCTGTATGTAGATAACTTAAGTAGGCTGTAGCTTCCAACACTTGGACCTGTATGTAGATAACTTAAGTAGGCTGTAGCTTCCAACACTTGGACCTGTATGTAGATATTATAAGTAGGTTGTAGCTTCCAACACTTGGACCTGTATGTAGATAACTTAAGTAGGCGGTAGCTTCCAGCACTTGGACCTGTATGTAGTTAACTTAAGTAGGTGGTAGCTTCCAACACTTGGACCTGTATGTAGATAACTTAAGTAGGTGGTAGCTTCCAACACTTGGACCTGTATGTAGATAACTTAAGTAGGTGGTAGCTTCCAACACTTGGACCTGTATGTAGATAACTTAAGTAGGTGGTAGCTTCCAACACTTGGACCTGTATGTAGATAACTTATGTAGGTGGTAGCTTCCAACACTTGGACCTGTATGTAGTTAACTTAAGTTGGTTGTAGCTTCCAACACTTGGACCTGTATGTAGATAACTTAAGTAGGCTGTAGCTTCCAGCACTTGGACCTGTATGTAGATAACTTAAGTAGGTGGTAGCTTCCAACACTTGGACCTGTATGTAGATAACTTAAGTAGGTTGTAGCTTCCAACACTTGGACCTGTATGTAGATAACTTAAGTAGGTGGTAGCTTCCAGCCCTAGGACCTGTATGTAGATAACTTAAGTAGGTGGTAGCTTCCAGCCCTAGGACATGTATGTAGATAACTTAAATAGGCGGTAGCTTCCAACACTTGGACCTGTATGTAGATAACTTAAATAGGCGGTAGCTTCCAGCCCTAGGACCTGTATGTAGATAACTTAAATAGGTGGTAGCTTCCAACACTTGGACCTGTATGTAGATAACTTAAATAGGCGGTAGCTTCCAGCCCTAGGACCTGTATGTAGATAACTTAAATAGGTGGTAGCTTCCAACACTTGGACCTGTATGTAGATAACTTAAGTAGGCGGTAGCTTCCAACACTTGGACCTGTATGTAGATAACTTAAGTTGGCGGTAGCTTCCAACACTTGGACCTGTATGTAGATAACTTAAGTTGGTAGTAGCTTCCAACACTTGGAACTGTATGTAGATAACTTAAGTTGGTGGTAGCTTCCAACACTTGGACCTGTATGTAGATAACTTAAGTAGGCTGTAGCTTCCAACACTTGGACCTGTATGTAGATAACTTAAGTAGGTGGTAGCTTCCAACACTTGGACCTGTATGTAGATAACTTAAGTAGGCTGTAGCTTCCAACACTTGGACCTGTATGTAGATAACTTAAGTAGGTGGTAGCTTCCAACACTTGGACCTGTATGTAGATAACTTAAATAGGTGGTAGCTTCCAGCCCTAGGACATGTATGTAGATAACTTAAATAGGTGGTAGCTTCCAGCCCTAGGACCTGTATGTAGATAACTTAAGTAGGTGGTAGCTTCCAACACTTGGACCTGTATGTAGATAACTTAAATAGGTGGTAGCTTCCAGCCCTAGGACCTGTATGTAGATAACTTAAGTAGGTGGTAGCTTCCAACACTTGGACCTGTATGTAGATAACTTAAATAGGTGGTAGCTTCCAACACTTGGACCTGTATGTAGATAACTTAAGTAGGTGGTAGCTTCCAACACTTGGACCTGTATGTAGATAACTTAAGTTGGTAGTAGCTTCCAACACTTGGACCTGTATGTAGATAACTTAAGTAGGTAGTAGCTTCCAACACTTGGACCTGTATGTAGATAACTTAAGTAGGCTGTAGCTTCCAACACTTGGACCTGTATGTAGATAACTTAAGTAGGCTGTAGCTTCCAGCACTTGGACCTGTATGTAGATAACTTAAGTAGGTGGTAGCTTCCAACACTTGGACCTGTATGTAGATAACTTATGTAGGTGGTAGCTTCCAACACTTGGACCTGTATGTAGTTAACTTAAGTTGGTTGTAGCTTCCAACACTTGGACCTGTATGTAGATAACTTAAGTAGGCTGTAGCTTCCAGCACTTGGACCTGTATGTAGATAACTTAAGTAGGTGGTAGCTTCCAACACTTGGACCTGTATGTAGATAACTTAAGTAGGTTGTAGCTTCCAACACTTGGACCTGTATGTAGATAACTTAAGTAGGTGGTAGCTTCCAGCCCTAGGACCTGTATGTAGATAACTTAAGTAGGTGGTAGCTTCCAGCCCTAGGACATGTATGTAGATAACTTAAATAGGCGGTAGCTTCCAACACTTGGACCTGTATGTAGATAACTTAAATAGGCGGTAGCTTCCAGCCCTAGGACCTGTATGTAGATAACTTAAATAGGTGGTAGCTTCCAACACTTGGACCTGTATGTAGATAACTTAAATAGGCGGTAGCTTCCAGCCCTAGGACCTGTATGTAGATAACTTAAATAGGTGGTAGTTTCCAACACTTGGACCTGTATGTAGATAACTTAAGTAGGCGGTAGCTTCCAACACTTGGACCTGTATGTAGATAACTTAAGTTGGCGGTAGCTTCCAACACTTGGACCTGTATGTAGATAACTTAAGTTGGTAGTAGCTTCCAACACTTGGAACTGTATGTAGATAACTTAAGTTGGTGGTAGCTTCCAACACTTGGACCTGTATGTAGATAACTTAAGTAGGCTGTAGCTTCCAACACTTGGACCTGTATGTAGATAACTTAAGTAGGTGGTAGCTTCCAACACTTGGACCTGTATGTAGATAACTTAAGTAGGCTGTAGCTTCCAACACTTGGACCTGTATGTAGATAACTTAAGTAGGTGGTAGCTTCCAACACTTGGACCTGTATGTAGATAACTTAAATAGGTGGTAGCTTCCAGCCCTAGGACATGTATGTAGATAACTTAAATAGGTGGTAGCTTCCAGCCCTAGGACCTGTATGTAGATAACTTAAGTAGGTGGTAGCTTCCAACACTTGGACCTGTATGTAGATAACTTAAATAGGTGGTAGCTTCCAGCCCTAGGACCTGTATGTAGATAACTTAAGTAGGTGGTAGCTTCCAACACTTGGACCTGTATGTAGATAACTTAAATAGGTGGTAGCTTCCAGCCCTAGGACCTGTATGTAGATAACTTAAGTAGGTGGTAGCTTCCAACACTTGGACCTGTATGTAGATAACTTAAGTAGGTGGTAGCTTCCAGCCCTAGGACATGTATGTAGATAACTTAAGTAGGTGGTAGCTTCCAGCACTTGGACCTGTATGTAGATAACTTAAGTAGGCGGTAGCTTCCAGCCCTAGGACATGTATGTAGATAACTTAAGTAGGTGGTAGCTTCCAACACTTGGACCTGTATGTAGATAACTTAAGTAGGCGGTAGCTTCCAGCCCTAGGACATGTATGTAGATAACTTAAGTAGGCGGTAGCTTCCAGCCCTAGGACATGTATGTAGATAACTTAAGTAGGCGGTAGCTTCCAGCCCTAGGACATGTATGTAGATAACTTAAGTAGGTGGTAGCTTCCAGCCCTAGGACATGTATGTAGATAACTTAAGTAGGTGGTAGCTTCCAGCCCTAGGACATGTATGTAGATAACTTAAGTAGGTGGTAGCTTCCAGCCCTAGGACATGTATGTAGATAACTTAAGTAGGTGGTATCTACCAGCCCTATGACATGTATGTAGATAACTTAAGTAGGTGGTAGCTTCCAGCCCTAGGACATGTATGTAGATAACTTAAGTAGGCGGTAGCTTCCAGCACTAGGACATGTATGTAGATAACTTAAATAGGTGGTAGCTTCCAGCCCTAGGACATGTATGTAGATAACTTAAGTAGGTGGTAGCTACCAGCCCTAGGACATGTATGTAGATAACTTAAATAGGTGGTAGCTACCAGCCCTAGGACCTGTATGTAGATAACTTAAATAGGTGGTAGCTTCCAGCCCTAGGACCTGTATGTAGATAACTTAAATAGGTGGTAGCTTCCAGCCCTAGGACCTGTATGTAGATAACTTAAATAGGTGGTAGCTTCCAGCCCTAGGACCTGTATGTAGATAACTTAAATAGGTGGTAGCTTCCAGCCCTAGGACCTGTATGTAGATAACTTAAATAGGCGGTAGCTTCCAGCCCTAGGACCTGTATGTAGATAACTTAAATAGGTGGTAGCTTCCAGCCCTAGGACATGTATGTAGATAACTTAAATAGGCGGTAGCTTCCAGCCCTAGGACATGTATGTAGATAACTTAAATAGGTGGTAGCTTCCAGCCCTAGGACATGTATGTAGATAACTTAAATAGGTGGTAGCTTCCAGCCCTAGGACCTGTATGTAGATAACTTAAGTAGGCGGTAGCTTCCAACACTTGGACCTGTATGTAGATAACTTAAGTAGGTGGTAGCTTCCAACACTTGGACCTGTATGTAGATAACTTAAGTAGGTGGTAGCTACCAGCATCTTAATATTTGTCACCTGCTTGTGTTCACCCAGTGACTGAATGATTACATCTCTTCGTGGTCCGCCCTTAAAGGACGTTAAGTGAGCGTTGATGTGTTGTGTTGTGGTTTGCAGTAGGTCTGAAATATTTGCGCCTTTCGGCCCAGCACATCCGACTTCAGCATTACAGTTTTCAGTACCAGGTTACCTTCCTTCTCGATCCTTACTTGGTCAGACTAGACTAGTTAGTCTCTTACTGGAGGTACCAGGAAGAGGTGGAGTAGAGTCTAGATGGTCATGGATCACTGATCCTGACACAAACCATCAGCTATGAGTCGCTAACAACTCCTCTGGTTTCCTGACTTCCTATTAATCATTCATTAATTCTTCTGAAGCATTCCATTTTTAAACCGCAAATATCTATTTTTTTTTCTAATTTCATCTAAGCTTCGATGATACCCTCAACGCTTAAAGGCAAGTTATTGAGTTATTAGCGGGTCATCATTATTGAGTTATTAGCGGGTCATCATCATTGAGTTATTAGCGGGTCATCATCATTGAGTTATTTGCGGGTCATCGTCATTTGAGCTATTTGCGGGTCATCGTCATTGCACTCCGAACATGTCCATAGGTGCTCAGATCCCCTCCTCAGCAAGTCCCGCAGTGTCCAGCGACTGACGACTCCAGTTCTATGTTGGTTGATAAGTCTTCTTACACGGCCACTAAGTTTCTCATTTCTGGCTGTGCCCATCTTAACTCCCATCTCTTTCATCCGAAGGAGTCTATCTATCTTTCGTTTGCCTGAAGTATTGTCTATATCTGCAATGTCGCTTCGTGTATAAATTTTACTGTCTTTTGTAATTCTTGCAGTGGCCCATATAGTTTTGTCTGTAGTGTTGTATCTATGGGCCAATGGATTTTCCTCAGTCTACTATATTCAGTACAGTCTTGAAGTATGTATTCAGCAGTCTGGGGTGCCTGTCCACATGTACAAGTAGTTGATGTGCCGATCTTGAATTTTGTATACATGTGACTATGGAGTCGATTGTGTCCTGTTCTGAGGCGTATAATGATAACTTGTTCATATCTATTCATATTATGAAAGGCATCCTGATTAGGGGCTTGTGGTCCTCAGATTGATTTGATTATCTGTTTCTTATGATGGTATGTAACTGGTGTATCTAATTGTGTGCCTGTTGAACCTTCCTTTGCCAGCTGATCTGCTTTCTCATTTCCTGGTATTCCACAGTGAGACGGGATCCACTGCAGGGCAGCCCTGTGGTGCTTGCAGAGTTCAGTCAATAAGGTCTGCAGATGTGGTAATTTTCTGGATTGTAGTGCCTGGAGTACTGATCTTGCATCTGTCAAAAACACTACAGGCTGTGGGCTAAGATTACTGTTCAGCAGTTTTTTCTATTGAAACTTTATTGCTTGTATTTCTGCATCATAATTGTGACAATATTTCCCTGTTGCTATTTTATTCATATCCCTAGTGTTATTCGGGTACTCTATATATGCACCTGCTCCCCCATTCTTTACTGCATTCTGTGCTGATCCATCTGTGCACACACGAATCCATAGGTCTTGTGGTATTCTTCATCCAGGAAACTGAGAGTTATTGTTTTTCGCTGTAGACTATTCTGTTCCTCTTTGTCAATTATTCCTTTCACTTCTGTCCGTATTTGAACTGATAATCCTGATTCCTCTGTCCAGGGAGTCTGTTCTGGTATGGGCAGTAGGGGGTTAACCACTCTTGGCATGTCTGGTGTTTGTCTACTAATACGCTTGGCTTGGTGGATAAAACTGCTTCTCTTAAGTCGTCCCAATGCAAGATTTTGGAATCGGTCCTTCATTGGATGTCTCGGCATGCAAGCACATTTTTCTGTCTGTATCAGCACCTTTGTGTCCCTCCGTTCTCTCAGTGCTGGTATCCTCCACAATTTCTCAATCTCCAGTATTGGTGTTACCCGAAGGAGTGACGTGGACTCATGATTGTTGAAGTCCTGTGTCCTTCCCACATTTCTGAGGACATTGATGACGTCAGCCCGATCCATTGGTTGACGGTCCTCAACGACAGCTGAACGTTACATCAGGAAGGTAAGAAGAAGAACGATGTCATCTAAAAATGTTACATTCTAATGATATTTATGAAATAGATCAATTATCTAGACAACTCAAATAATAAACGTCCCTACTTTTTAGCTTCTTTCCTAACAAGCGTGAAACTCCCATGATGGATTACAACATTGGCGTAACCTTCTTTTTTTGCAGTCAATTAAATACAACATTGATACAGTCCTTGATTCATTGCGCAACTTACAACAAATTATATAAATGCAAAACGAGATGGAGTTATTTTTATGTCAATTTTGCTGTAGAAGATAACAAAATAAACTAAAAATAACAATTTTTCAACATTTACCAAGTGACGTCATAATATTGCTGGTAGTGACATCCCCCTTCTCAACAAATAAAAAAGATATCCAAGGTGCGTGGGGTGTTGTAAATAGATGTTGACATTTTGTTGTTTGTTGACTATCCAACATATTTGTCCGAATCCGTTTTAAGGCTATTGTTTGGGGGCCTGTAGATTTCTTGTCTACCTAGTTTTATTTCCCTGCCAAGAGGTTAATATTATTCGGTAAATATGATATTAAGGGAAATTGTTTCGGAACTTTTTAATTTCAGATTTTGCCTGCAGCTGCTAAAAATATTGCCCGTTTCAAATTTTTGCTGAGAATTTCAGTTTTTTTTTTTTTTTTTTGCTGCTCAATTTAAAAGTCAGCTCTTGTGTCTGTCGTCGAGGGCACACTACACTCGATCTCTCCTCGTCTAAGATGAACGATCACTTGGGGAAATGGTGGACAATATCGATGCCTCTAATCAGGAATCGATTCCCGTTTGTTTTTTCCCTGTAAATATATGAGGTCAGGTAGCCTCAACTGCTGCTGTATGTAGTGGACAATATGTGCTGAGTGAAGCAAAACTTGAGGGAATCGCTTCTTCTTCTGCGACATCGCTAGGTAATTACTTAGCTGTATGTAGTGGACAATATGTGCTGGGTGAAGCAAAACTTGAGGGAATCGCTTCTTCTTCTGCGACATCGCTCGGTAATTACTTAGCTGTATGTAGTGGACAATATGTGCTGGGTGAAGCAAAACTTGAGGGAATCGCTTCTTCTTCTGCGACGTCGCTCGGTAATTACTTAGTTTTATCTTTCGCCATTTCTACTTCTTCGTCTTTCCTTCCTCATTTTCCTTTCAGCGTCGAGGGGAGATATAATTTGCGGTCTTTTGCTTTTCTGTTCGCCTCTCCTGCTGTTATGTTTCCTAGTGCTTCTAATATTCCGACCCATCTTTTTCGTGGTCGACCCTTCGCCATTTAAAAAGTCAATTTAAATGAAGATCACAGTTGTATGTGACAGATACTTTAGTTAATATCCTCACTTGTATCTCTCCATGAAGATAAAACACACAAACTTCTATTCTACATTCAAAGTGATTAGATGAAGCTGTATATGAAAATGTGACAACTTTTGTGGTAAAACATTGGATATTGCATCTCCCGGAACTCTCAGATGTGCCAATCTTTGATGTTTTTGTGACAAGCATGGACTACTTAAAGAAAGAATTACTTCATGAAATAAACAAGACAAGCAACAAATATGGACTACATATGAATATACAACAATTCTATCTATCTATCTATCTATTGACCTTTCGAGCGGTAGCCGGCCCATAGAGCGTAGACCATGATACTCCCTCGCTTATCTGAACTTTTGTTCTAGCAGTTTTCGATTTTTTTAAAGATAATTTTATCAAATCTCGCCATTTGTCTCTGTTCTGTGATACAACAATTACTTCATGAAATAAACATGACAAGCAACAAATATGGATTAGGTATGAATATACAACATTTCATGAAATAAACATGACAAGCAACAAATATGGATTAGGTATGAATATACAACATTTCATGAAATAAACATGACAAGCAACAAATATGGATTAGAAACACTAGGAAACATAACAGCAGGAGAGACCAACAGAAGAGCAAAAGATGGATTGATGGAATATTAGAAACACTAGGAAACATAACAGCAGGAGAGACCAACAGAAGAGCAAAAGATGGATTGATGGAATATTAGAAACACTAGGAAACATAACAGCAGGAGAGACCAACAGAAGAGCAAAAGATGGATTGATGGAATATTAGAAACACTAGGAAACATAACAGCAGGAGAGGCCAACAGAAGAACAAAAGATGGATTGATGGAATATTAGAAACACTAGGAAACATAACAGCAGGAGAGGCCAACAGAAGAGCAAAAGATGGATTGATGGAATATTAGAAACACTAGGAAACATAACAGCAGGAGAGGCCAACAGAAGAGGAAAAGATGGATTGATGGAATATTAGAAACACTAGGAAACATAACAGCAGGAGAGGTCAACAGAAGAACAAAAGATGGATTGATGGAATATTAGAAACACTAGGAAACATAACAGCAGGAGAGGCCAACAGAAGAACAAAAGATGGATTGATGGAATATTAGAAACACTAGGAAACATAACAGCAGGAGAGGTCAACAGAAGAACAAAAGATGGATTGATGGAATATTAGAAACACTAGGAAACATAACAGCAGGAGAGGCCAACAGAAGAGGAAAAGATGGATTGATGGAATATTAGAAACACTAGGAAACATAACAGCAGGAGAGGTCAACAGAAGAACAAAAGATGGATTGATGGAATATTAGAAACACTAGGAAACATAACAGCAGGAGAGGTCAACAGAAGAACAAAAGATGGATTGATGGAATATTAGAAACACTAGGAAACATAACAGCAGGAGAGGCCAACAGAAGAGGAAAAGATGGATTGATGGAATATTAGAAACACTAGGAAACATAACAGCAGGAGAGGTCAACAGAAGAACAAAAGATGGATTGATGGAATATTAGAAACACTAGGAAACATAACAGCAGGAGAGGTCAACAGAAGAACAAAAGATGGATTGATGGAATATTAGAAACACTAGGAAACATAACAGCAGGAGAGGTCAACAGAAGAGCAAAAGATGGATTGATGGAATATTAGAAACACTAGGAAACATAACAGCAGGAGAGGCCAACAGAAGAGCAAAAGATGGATTGATGGAATATTAGAAACACTAGGAAACATAACAGCAGGAGAGGCCAACAGAAGAGCAAAAGATGGATTGATGGAATATTAGAAACACTAGGAAACATAACAGCAGGAGAGGCCAACAGAAGAACAAAAGATGGATTGATGGAATATTAGAAACACTAGGAAACATAACAGCAGGAGAGGCCAACAGAAGAACAAAAGATGGATTGATGGAATATTAGAAACACTAGGAAACATAACAGCAGGAGAGGTCAACAGAAGAACAAAAGATGGATTGATGGAATTTTAGAAACACTAGGAAACATAACAGCAGGAGAGGTCAACAGAAGAACAAAAGATGGATTGATGGAATATTAGAAACACTAGGAAACATAACAGCAGGAGAGGTCAACAGAAGAACAAAAGATGGATTGATGGAATATTAGAAACACTAGGAAACATAACAGCAGGAGAGGTCAACAGAAGAACAAAAGATGGATTGATGGAATATTAGAAACACTAGGAAACATAACAGCAGGAGAGGTCAACAGAAGAACAAAAGATGGATTGATGGAATATTAGAAACACTAGGAAACATAACAGCAGGAGAGGTCAACAGAAGAACAAAAGATGGATTGATGGAATATTAGAAACACTAGGAAACATAACAGCAGGAGAGGCCAACAGAAGAACAAAAGATGGATTGATGGAATATTAGAAACACTAGGAAACATAACAGCAGGAGAGGTCAACAGAAGAACAAAAGATGGATTGATGGAATATTAGAAACACTAGGAAACATAACAGCAGGAGAGGTCAACAGAAGAACAAAAGATGGATTGATGGAATATTAGAAACACTAGGAAACATAACAGCAGGAGAGGCCAACAGAAGAACAAAAGATGGATTGATGGAATATTAGAAACACTAGGAAACATAACAGCAGGAGAGGTCAACAGAAGAACAAAAGATGGATTGATGGAATATTAGAAACACTAGGAAACATAACAGCAGGAGAGGTCAGCACAAGACCACAAACTATATCTCGCAATGACGCTGAAAGGCAAATAAGGAAGAAATGAAGTACTGAATGCTCCAAGTATTGGTTGGTGTAGAAGTAGCATTTGATGGGCACGACACACGATGATAGTGGTGTAACATGCAAGCGTCACCGCGTGTCAGCGCGCCCTGTGATCTCATTAGACCTGTTCGGGACCATTAAGTTGGGATTAGCGTCACCGACCCACAGATTAACTTCTCTTGTTCCCAGATCTGGCACGCTCAAGTCCTTACAGGATCTCGGTGCCCTGCAGGCGTAGGCGATCATGCCCTTCACATTTCTTTGACACGGATACTTTAGTTGATTTCCTCATTTGCGTCATATTCATCATCATCAAGTGCCGGGCCTAGTGGCGTAGGTGATCATGTCTCTCCACAACTTTCTATCTTCGCAGCTATTTGTCATTTCTGTTGTTGACCTTCTGCCAAGCCATTCTCTTAAGCTGTCTGTTATTTTTTCTCTTTGCTTCCCTCTATCTCTTCGTCCCTCAATTTTCCCAGTTGTTACAATATATTCCAGTTGTTCTCTTCTCATTACATGGCCAAAAAATGATGATTGTTTCTTCCTAACATTGGAAATTAGCTCTCTTTTGCTTTGACCTCTCTCAGAACCTCTTCATTACTCTTCTTAGCTGCCCATGTTATTCTCAACATTCTTCTGTAAAGCCATGAAGATAGAACACACAAACTACTTCTATTCTACATTCAACACAAGACACTGTGTCTTAACTTTTACAATCTTGTCTACTTCTTTCCTTCCTCAGTTACATTTCAGCGTTGAGGGCAGATATAAGTTGTGATCTTTTACTCTTCTGTTGACCTCTCCTGCTGTTATGTTTCCTAGTGTTTCTAATATTCCATCAATCCATCTTTTGCTCTTCTGTTGGCCTCTCCTGCTGTTATGTTTCCTAGTGTTTCTAATATTCCATCAATCCATATTTTGCTCTTCTGTTGACTTCTCCTGCTGTTATGTTTCCTAGTGTTTCTAATATTCCATCAATTCATATTTTGCTCTTCTGTTGGCCTCTCCTGCTGTTATGTTTCCTAGTGTTTCTAATATTCCATCAATCCATCTTTTGTTCTTCTGTTGGCCTCTCCTGCTGTTATGTTTCCTAGTGTTTCTAATATTCCATCAATCCATCTTTTGTTCTTCTGTTGGCCTCTCCTGCTGTTATGTTTCCTAGTGTTTCTAATATTCCATCAATCCATCTTTTGTTCTTCTGTTGGCCTCTCCTGCTGTTATGTTTCCTAGTGTTTCTAATATTCCATCATTCCATCTTTTGTTCTTCTGTTGGCCTCTCTTGCTGTTATGTTTCCTAGTGTTTCTAATATTCCATCAATCCATCTTTTGCTCTTCTGTTGGCCTCTCCTGCTGTTATGTTTCCTAGTGTTTCTAATATTCCATCAATCCATCTTTTGTTCTTCTGTTGGCCTCTCCTGCTGTTATGTTTCCTAGTGTTTCTAATATTCCATCAATCCATCTTTTGTTCTTCTGTTGGCCTCTCCTGCTGTTATGTTTCCTAGTGTTTCTAATATTCCATCAATCCATCTTTTGTTCTTCTGTTGGCCTCTCCTGCTGTTATGTTTCCTAGTGTTTCTAATATTCCATCAATCCATCTTTTGCTCTTCTGTTCGCCTCTCCTGCTGTTATGTTTCCTAGTGTTTCTAATATTCCATCAATCCATCTTTTGCTCTTCTTTTCGCCTCTCCTGCTGTTATGTTTCCTATTGTTTCAATATTCCGTCAGTCCATCTTTTTCGTGGTCGACCCTTGGGTCTGGTGTTCTCGCAACGTTTATTGAAGGCTCGTTGTGGTCTGTTTTGATCTTTCTGCCATATCACGTGGCCGAATCATTTTATGTCTTTATATATTCTATGGTGGGGACTATTCCTAGCTTTTTTTCTCAGTTCTTCATTTATGATAACAGTCCAATGATTTGACAAGCTTTGTTGCTTCTTGAGTCTATCTCTGCTGTTTGTGAATTATCGTTTGTCATTAGACTTTCTAGGTATTTGAATTCCTATACTTGTTTTAGTTGTCTGCCTTCTTTAGTTATGTTGATGTTCTGTTTCTCTTTTGCGATATTCATGATTTCTGTTTTGTTGATGTTGATTTTCATGTTGTACTTTGTGCCTGAGATGTTGAGTTTGTTTAAGTGTTCTTGTAGGTCTTCTATTGTTTCATGTATTAGTGCCTGATCGTCTGCAAATAAAAGCTCGTTGATCTCCTCTGTCTCTTATGGGTTGGCTAGCTTACATATATAGTCCATGTATGTTAGTGACCATACATTTTACAGACCTTCGACACATAATTGTTGGAGTATATGGTCGGTATTACGCCCGTGCTGCTTCACTTTCCCAGAAAAAATCCGGTACCCATTTAAGGCTGGGTGAACCTAGAAGCCGTCGATCAGTATCGAACTCGACCTCATGTCCTTTGTAGTCCTGTTCACTAACCACTGAACTATCGCGGCTCGCTAACCACTTTTATGGTTAAACATTGAATATTGCATCTCCCGGAACTCTCAGATGTGCCAATCTTCGATGTTTCTGTGACGTCATTAACTACTGAAACATCATTCACACATACACCCTTACGTGAACTTCACATTTCACGTTTTATTTCTTCGGTCACAAATTGAAAACTACTTTAGTGCTGAAATTATAGAAAATATTATTGAAAGTGCCATAGTTTAGTGCTGAAATTATAGAAAATATTATTGAAAGTGCCATAGTTTAGTGCTGAAATTATAGAAAATATTATTGAAAGTGCCATAGTTTAGTGCTGAAATTATAGAAAATATTATTGAAAGTGCCATAGTTTAGTGCTGAAATTATAGAAAATGTTATTGAAAGTGCCATAGTTTAGTGCTGAAATTATAGAAAATATTATTGAAAGTGCCATAGTTTAGTGCTGAAATTATAGAAAATTTTATTGAAAGTGCCATAGTTTAGTGCTGAAATTATAGAAAATTTTATTGAAAGTGCCATAGTTTAGTGCTGAAATTATAGAAAATTGTATTGAAAGTGCCATAGTTTAGTGCTGAAATTATAGAAAATTTTATTGAAAGTACGGTCGTTTAGTGCTCAAATTATAGAAAATTTTATTGAAAGTACGCTAGTTTAGTGCTCAAATTATAGAAAATTTTATTGAAAGTACGGTCGTTTAGTGCTGAAACTACAACAGTCCGCTCTGATACCTGGCACTAGATAGTTCGCGTCCTATTTCCCTTGTGACCTGCATATTTCCACCGCAGCCTGTCAGACACACCCCAGTCCCACATTTCCAGTCGCTCTTTCCTTCAGGCCCAGGCGATAAGACAGATAAGAGATTGTGGATAAGGAATGGACCTTTAATTACAGGTCTTCACGGGGTAATTTCCGTGAAAAATGGAGGGAGTCTAGCCAGCGGCTCGGGGCTGGAGTAACACGGCCATAAATCTGACAACTTTGGGGGTAATGTTTGACCTTTGACCCGTCCTATCGCCCCTTTATGTCTCGCTTTCTTTATTCATCCTTATACTCTCTCTATCTCTCTCTCCGGCACGGATCAAGTACAGTACTACTATCTGTCTCTCCACTCAATCTCTAATGTTTAATGAAAATGTAAAAAATCGTTGCAGCTGAAGACCTTCTTGTACGAAACGTCGTTCTACTTTTGTTTTGTTTCTCACCTACGTAAAGCTGTAACCATACCACTTTAAAAAAAAAAAAAGCATTTGTTATTAACAGCTTTACAGTAGCTCGTCTATGAATCTTGATGTCTATGCCTCTCTATGTCTGTTGTCCCTGTTTTGTGAAGAAGGCCGCTGTAGGCCGAATGAAGCGTCTTTGACTCCAGTCTTGTTGGTGCACAATGTCATAGGTTCACCTGTCCTGCTATCACAGACTACACGATCAAAGATTGGACAAATCTGAGGGTTGCTGCACAATGTCATAGGTTCACCTGTCCTGCTATCACAGACTACACGATCAAAGATTGGACAAATCTGAGGGTTGCTGCACAATGTCATAGGTTCACCTGTCCTGCTATCACAGACTACACGATCAGAGATTGGACAAATCTGAGGGTTGCTGCAGGGGGGAGGGCAACATAGATATTTATTTTTTACCAAAAAAGTTTTTTTGTGTTTTTTTTTATGTTCAGCTTCTAATTATCACTCTGTTTGTTTGTAGTTAGGATCATCATCACTCTGTTTGTTGTTAGGATCATCATCACTCTGTTTGTAGTTAGGATCATCATCACTCTGTTTGTAGTTAGGATCATCATCACTCTGTTTGTGGTTAGGATCATCATCACTCTGTTTGTAATTAGGATCATCATCACTCTGTTTGTAGTTAGGATCATCATCACTCTGTTTGTAGTTAGGATCATCATCACTCTGTTTGTAGTTAGGATCATCATCACTCTGTTTGTAGTTAGGATCATCATCACTCTGTTTGTAGTTAGGATCATCATCACTCTGTTTGTAGTTAGGATCATCATCACTCTGTTTGTAGTTAGGATCATCATCACTCTGTTTGTAATTAGGATCATCATCACTCTGTTTGTAGTTAGGATCATCATCACTCTGTTTGTAGTTAGGATCATCATCACTCTGTTTGTAGTTAGGATCATCATCACTCTGTTTGTAGTTAGGATCACCATCACTCTGTTTGTAGTTAGGATCATCATCACTCTGTTTGTTTGTAGTTAGGATCATCATCACTCTGTTTGTAGTTAGGATCATCATCACTCTGTTTGTAGTTAGGATCATCATCACTCTGTTTGTAGTTAGGATCATCATCACTCTGTTTGTTTATAGTTAGGATCATCATCACTCTGTTTGTAGTTAGGATCATCATCACTCTGTTTGTTTGTAGTTAGGATCATCATCACTCTGTTTGTTTGTAGTTAGGATCATCATCACTCTGTTTGTAGTTAGGATCATCATCACTCTGTTTGTTTGTAGTTAGGATCATCATCACTCTGTTTGTAGTTAGGATCATCATCACTCTGTTTGTAGTTAGGATCATCATCACTCTGTTTGTTTGTAGTTAGGATCATCATCACTCTGTTTGTAGTTAGGATCATCATCACTCTGTTTGTAGTTAGGATCATCATCACTCTGTTTGTAGTTAGGATCATCATCACTCTGTTTATAGTTAGGATCATCATCACTCTGTTTGTAGTTAGGATCATCATCACTCTGTTTGTAGTTAGGATCATCATCACTCTGTTTGTAGTTAGGATCATCATCACTCTGTTTCTAGTTAGGATCATCATCACTCTGTAGTTAGGATCATCATCACTCTGTAGTTAGGATCATCATCACTCTGTTTGTAGTTAGGATCATCATCACTCTGTTTGTAGTTAGGATCATCATCACTCTGTTTGTAGTTAGGATCATCATCACTCTGTTTGTCGTTAGGATCATCATCACTCTGTTTCTAGTTAGGATCATCATCACTCTGTTTGTAGTTAGGATCGTCATCACTCTGTTTGTAGTTAGGATCATCAGCACTCTGTTTGTAGTTAGAATCATCATCACTCTGTTTGTAGTTAGGATCATCATCACTGTTTCTAGTTAGGATCATCATCACTGTTTCTAGTTAGGATCATCATCACTCTGTTTGTAGTTAGGATCATCATCACTCTGTTTGTAGTTAGGATCATCATCACTCTGTTTGTGGTTAGGATCATCATCACTCTGTTTGTGGTTAGGATCATCATCACTCTGTTTGTAATTAGGATCATCATCACTCTGTTTGTTTGTAGTTAGGATCATCATCACTCTGTTTGTAGTTAGGATCATCATCACTCTGTTTGTAGTTAGAATCATCACTCTGTTTGTCGTTAGTATCATCATCCCTTTGTAGTTAGGATCATCATCACTCTGTTTGTAGTTAGAATCATCACTCTGTTTGTCGTTAGGATCATCATCCCTTTGTAGTTAGAATCATCATCACTCTGTTTGTAGTTAGGATAATCATCACTCTGTTTGTAATTAGAATCATCACTCTGTTTGTAGTTAGGATCCTCATCACTCTGTTTGTAGTTATTATCATCATCACTCTGTTTGTAGTTAGGATCATCATCACTCTGTTTATAGTTAGGATCATCATTACTCTGTTTATAGTTAGGATCATCATCACTCTGTTTATAGTTAGGATCATCATCACTCTGTTTATAGTTAGGATCATCATCACTCTGTTTATAGTTAGGATCATCATCACTCTGTAGTTAGGATCATCATCACTCTGTTTATAGTTAGGATCATCATCACTCTGTTTATAGTTAGGATCATCATCACTCTGTTTATAGTTAGGATCATCATCACTCTGTTTATAGTTAGGATCATCATCACTCTGTTTATAGTTAGGATCATCATCACTCTGTAGTTAGGATCATCATCACTCTGTTTATAGTTAGGATCATCATCACTCTGTTTATAGCTAGGATCATCATCACTCTGTTTATAGTTAGGATCATCATCACTCTGTTTATAGTTAGGATCATCATTACTCTGTTTATAGCTAGGATCATCATCACTCTGTTTATAGTTAGGATCATCATCACTCTGTAGTTAGGATCATCATCACTCTGTTTATAGTTAGGATCATCATCACTCTGTTTATAGTTAGGATCATCATTACTCTGTTTATAGCTAGGATCATCATCACTCTGTTTATAGTTAGGATCATCATCACTCTGTAGTTAGGATCATCATCACTCTGTTTATAGTTAGGATCATCATCACTCTGTTTATAGTTAGGATCATCATCACCCTGTTTATAGTTAGGATCATCATTACTCTGTTTATAGCTAGGATCATCGTCACTCTGTTTGTAGTTAAGATCATCATCACTGTACATCGGACGAACCCATAGGTGCCCCGAGATCCCCGCGAGAAAATCCGAGGAGATCCCTGCTCCTCGTGCAGGAACTCCGTAGCACGCCCGAGGTGGGCAGGTTTTTACTGGCAATCTGGCACTGGGCTTACTCTTTTTAGTTTTTACTGACAATCTGGCACGGGCCTACTCTTTTTAGTTTTAACTGCCAATGGATCTTTAACGTGAGCAAGTGCACGCGGGACTCCTGCTTATTGCCGTTATCCGAGAGGGTTTGAATGTTCAACAGATAAAAACACGTGCATTTATATTCCCGGAAAGACGTAAGTCAACTAAAGTGTCAGCGACAAACAGGGACGGGCAAATAAATGCAGAGCTGCGGTAAAGCTACATCCATGTCTACCTGTCTGGCTTGGCTATGTCACAATCCGTCTGACCTCTGGTTTAACCAGGTGACTGGTTATAACCACGAGACCAGTAGGTCCTTCATCCGGCATTTGACTGCCATCTCTCACTGGGAGTGGACGAATCCTGCCTATAGCTAAGTCTCATTTGTATATATTATCATGTGTATATATGATCATTTGTATATACATGTATTATCATTTCTTTAGATACATTTCTACTTTCATATTTCCACATTTCACCTATCCTCCAACATGTAACACATACCGCTCTCTCTCTCTCTCTCTCCCACTCACTCTCTCTCTCTCTCTCTCTCTCATTTTCTCATCCCATCTCTTAATCCTCCGTCCACTTCTCCCTAACTTACCTGTCCCAATCATCCTATAAAACAAAAAGTAAAGAGCCCCCGTCATGCCAAGTGGCGTATAGGGAATATGGTGTTAGTGACCGTCACGCCAAGTGGCGTATAGGGAATATTGTGTTAGTGACCCGTCACACCAAGTGGCGTATAGGGAATATGGTGTAGTGACCATAAATTTTACAGACCTTCATCACATGATTTTTGAGGTAATGTGGTCGGTATTACGCCCGTACCGCTTTATTTACCCAGAAAAAAATTAAGTACCCATTCAAGGTTGGGTGAACCAGGAAGCCGTCGGTTGGGATCGAACTACCTCTTGTCCTTTGTAGTCCAGTTCACTAACCACTGAGCTATCGCGGCTCTGATCATCCTAGATGTAGTCATATTTATCTGCCTCATCGTGTGTTGTAGTTGTTCTCGTTTTCAGAAGGCCGTATGTAGGCCGAAACATCAGTATTGTATTGTGTTGCTTGTCTGTAAAGCTGTGACCACACCTTGTAGGTGTGTGCTTTACCGGCTCAGTGGCAGAGACAGCTGTGAGATCTGAAATGATGGGAAAGCCGGCCTCGGACAAGCGACGGGGCACAGAGCAGTAATAGTTTGAGAACCATCGCGGATGAAAGCGTTACCAATCGAGAAAGTCAAAAACGTGCCGATTTAGAGTTTACTCAACTTGTTATCTGGCGTGAACGGAGAAGTGGCTGTCGCTGGGATGTTGATAGCCCGAGTCTAGGTTTTATATCGCCCGTGCCAGGTTGTAAAATGCGAAATTGAGTCCGGGAGTGCACTCAATGAAAAGCTTGTTTGAAACTGCTTCGTTGGAGACCAACTTAGCGTGAAACATCCTTTCTTTACTTCGCCTTTTAGACGCCCGCTATATTTCTTTTTTCAATCCAGCCATCTGTGTACATTAGAAGGTATTTTTGGTGACAAGTTGAGGTGTTTCTCTTCGGCCGACTGGCTTAACTTGATCATGTCTTTGAACTTTATCTTTTATGTTTGGGACAAGGAGTTTGGTCGCTGGGTTTAATCTCGGCGCTTACGAATGAGTTAACGATACGATTGCTGGTCAATGTCAGTGTTTTTAATTATTTGATTTTTTTGCAGCTGTGTATCCCTCTAGGGATTGATATGAGATATCTTGATTGAGTGTTTGCCTTCAGCCCCATAAACCACCTGGCGGGGTGCAACGTTCAATCCTATAAGTGGACAAATAATAATAAACGAATATAATGATGGAGGGAAACTTCCGAGGCGATAGGTCAGCGAACCATTGCAGGGGAAGAGCTATGTTTACAGCACTCGGGGGACAAATCACAAATAATCAACAACAGGGGAAAAAAAACTAAGAACAATAGATGGTCCGAAACAAAATCGAACCCGTACTCCTCGGAACAGCGCCGTGCCACGAGAAACCAAGCGCTAGAGTACACGACCAACTCAGCAACCTATAAAAGATAGCTACCATTAGCTATGATCCTACTTTACAAACACAACAAAAACCTGACGTTACATGCGACCTTCATCAGAAATCGAGAACAACACAAACGAACAACGAAATACAGATAAACTCTACACCATCTAGGATGAGCGGGGCTAGTAGATCAAGGAGAAATAAAAAGTGGGATAGGAAATGGAATGATGAAACAAAAAGGAGATGTACTACAGTATAGGGGATATGCACATGCATAATTAATAACAATAGTGAACTAAAAAATATGTTAAATGTTACGTATGTTAGACCCCAGTACTTGCTCCTTGCTAACCAGCTTTACCGCAGCACTGTAATTATTTGTCTGTGACCGACATAACCACGTGCCTATATGGTTGTGTGCTATAAATGCATATCTCAACAAAAATAACTGGAGGTAGGTGGTAGGGGCGGTAGCAGCAAAACTTTCTGGCCTCCATGTCAATCAATCACAACCCTTTATGGTTCGTTTTTGAAGTATAGGACACGGTCACGGTCTTTCCATCCATCCCTATGCTTGGACATTTTCTCTACTTCTCTCCAGTCTAGACCACAGACAAGGTCTCTCCATTCATCCCTATTCTTGGACATTTTCTCTACTTCTCTCCAGTCTAGACCACAGACAAGGTCTCTCCATCCATCCCTATGCTTGGACATTTTCTCTACTTCTCTCCAATCGAGACCACAGACAAGGTCTCTCCATCCATCCCTATTCTTGGACATTTTCTCTACTTCTCTCCAGTCTAGACCACAGACAAGGTCTCTCCATCCATCCCTATTCTTGGACATTTTCTCTACTTCTCTCCAGTCTAGACCACAGACAAGATCTCTCCATCCATCCCTATTTTTGGACATTTTCTCTACTTCTCTCCAGTCTAGACCACAGACAAGGTCTCTCCATCCATCCCTATGCTTGGACATTTTCTCTACTTCTCTCCAGTCTAGACCACAGACAAGATCTCTCCATCCATCCCTATTTTTGGACATTTTCTCTACTTCTCTCCAATCTAGACCACAGACAAGGTCTCTCCATCCATCCCTATTCTTGGACATTTTCTCTACTTCTCTCCAATCTAGACCACAGACAAGGTCTCTCCATCCATCCCTATTCTTGGACATTTTCTCTACTTCTCTCCAGTCTAGACCACAGACAAGATCTCTCCACCCATCCCTATGCTTGGACATTTTCTCTACTTCTCTCCAGTCTAGACCACAGATAAGGTCTCTCCATCCATCCCTATGCTTGGACATTTTCTCTACTTCTCTCCAGTCTAGACCACAGACAAGGTCTCTCCATCCATCCCTATGCTTGGACATTTTCTCTACTTCTCTCCAGTCTAGACCACAGACAAGGTCTCTCCATCCATCCCTATGCTTGGACATTTTCTCTACTTCTCTCCAGTCTAGACCACAGACAAGGTCTCTCCATCCATCCCTATTCTTGGACATTTTCTCTACTTCTCTCCAGTCTAGACCACAGACAAGGTCTCTCCATCCATCCCTATGCTTGGAAATTTTCTCTACTTCTCTCCAGTCTAGTCCACAGACAAGGTCTCTCCATCCATCCCTATTCTTTGACATTTTCTCTACTTCTCTCCAGTCTAGACCACAGACAAGATCTCTCCATCCATCCCTATTCTTGGACATTTTCTCTACTTCTCTCCAGTCTAGACCACAGACAAGATCTCTCCATCCATCCCTATGCTTGGACATTTTCTCTACTTCTCTCCAGTCTAGACCATAGACAAGGTCTCTCCATCCATCCCTTTCTTGGACATTTTCTCTACTTCTCTCCAGTCTAGACCACAGACAAGATCTCTCCATCCATCCCTATGCTTGGACATTTTCTCTACTTCTCTCCAGTCTAGACCACAGACAAGGTCTCTCCATCCATCCCTATGCTTGGACATTTTCTCTACTTCTCTCCAGTCTAGACCACAGACAAGGTCTCTCCATCCATCCCTATTCTTGGACATTTTCTCTACTTTTCTCCAGTCTAGACCACAGACAAGGTCTCTCCATCCATCCCTATGCTTGGACATTTTCTCTACTTCTCTCCAGTCTAGACCACAGACAAGATCTCTCCATCCATCCCTATTCTTGGACATTTTCTCTACTTCTCTCCAGTCTAGACCACAGACAATGTCTCTCCATCCATCCCTATGCTTGGACATTTTCTCTACTTCTCTCCAGTCTAGACCACAGACAAGATCTCTCCATCCATCCCTATTTTTGGACATTTTCTCTACTTCTCTCCAGTCTAGACTACAGACAAGGTCTCTCCATCCATCCCTATTCTTGGACATTTTCTCTACTTCTCTCCAGTCTAGACCACAGACAAGGTCTCTCCATCCATCCCTATTCTTGGACATTTTCTCTACTTCTCTCCAGTCTAGACCACAGACAAGGTCTCTCCATCCATCCCTATGCTTGGACATTTTCTCTACTTCTCTCCAGTCTAGACCACAGACAAGGTCTCTCCATCCATCCCTATGCTTGGACATTTTCTCTACTTCTCTCCAGTCTAGACCACAGACAAGGTCTCTCCATCCATCCCTATTCTTGGACATTTTCTCTACTTCTCTCCAGTCTAGACCACAGACAAGGTCTCTCCATCCATCCCTATTTTTGGACATTTTCTCTACTTCTCTCCAATCGAGACCACAGACAATGTCTCTCCATCCATCCCTATTTTTGGACATTTTCTCTACTTCTCTCCAATCGAGACCACAGACAAGATCTCTCCATCCATCCCTATTCTTGGACATTTTCTCTACTTCTCTCCAATCGAGACCACAGACAAGGTCTCTCCATCCATCCCTATTCTTGGACATTTTCTCTACTTCGCTCCAATCTAGACCACATACAAGGTCCTTCCATCCATTCCTATTATGGTACTCTCTCTACTTCTCTCCGGTCTCGTCTATGTCCTTAAGTTTGCACATAACACAGAATACCTCTTTTGTTGATCCTATTTGTCAATATGGGCTGCGCAGTAATCTCGTTCAGCGTCGATGTAAGATATAATTAGCGATCTTTTGCTCTTCTTTTGGCCCCTCCTGCTGTTATTTCCTCCTAGATGTTTATTTAAAACTCAGCCAATTGCAACCTGGGACATATTGTGTGTGATCTTTATGACTCCTAGTTCGCTAATCGTGACGCCGGTATTCAACTGAGAGTCACTGACCGCAGTCACTGGCTATAGAGGTAAATCAACGCTTCAGAGTTAAGTGCGTCATTGAAACTGAAGTCATGAATTCCTTTACATAAACTCCGGCCACTGTAAACTCATGTTTGTAGAATTGTCGCCAAATTTCCCGTGACGGATGGATCCTACATCTTTTATTAAACGTT
Organism: Megaustenia siamemsis; assembly: GCA_032433765.1. Classification (NCBI taxonomy): domain Eukaryota; kingdom Metazoa; phylum Mollusca; class Gastropoda; order Stylommatophora; family Ariophantidae; genus Megaustenia; species Megaustenia siamemsis. Next base: position 28,249,262 of record JAVIAB010000099.1, read on the forward strand.
GCGGCGCGAGCAGAATTGCGTTGTCCCTGCATCAGTGATTGGCTGTGTTTGTTCTCTCCGCTTCACTGATTGGCTGGGTGCAGGTTTCCGTCACATGCCTTCATGAATGAGACAAGTTGAACTTAAACGTTTGAAGTTAGCTACCACCATCTCCCACCATTTCCTACAGTTCATGTTGTATCTGGGAGCCGCGATAGCTCAGTGGTTGTTGAACTGGACTACAAAGGACAAGAGGTAGGGTTCGATCCCAACCGACGACTTCCGGTTCACCCAGCCTTAAATGGGTACTAGATTTTTTTCTGGGAAAGTAAAGCAGCACGGGCGTAATACCGACCACATTACCCCAAAATCATGTGCTGAAGGTCTGTAAAATGTATGGTCACTAACACCATATTCCCTATACGCCACTGGGCGTGACGGGGGTACTTGACTTTTTTTTAAAGTTGTATCTACTAACAGACTGTTAATGGCGACGACTGAGCACGAATCATTACTCTTATTAGCAATCCTGACAGCTGGCGCAGATGATCATGTCTCTACACAACTTTCAATTCTTTAGTTTCTTATTTCTATGAAATTGAAAATGACAACAATAATTAGTTGCCTGTTCACTTCTTATTTCGTTTGTTGATTTCGTATCAAGTCATTTCTGTGAACTGTCGTGGTATCTTTCCTCTGTTCTCCATCTCATCTTCTCTCGGTCTTTTTCTGTTTTCCCATTATATTCCAGTAGTCACCCCTATTTTATACCAGTTGTCTTTTCTTGAATTAAAAAAACGATTGTTTCCTTATGTTGGCAATATGTTTTTTATTTTTATTTATTTATTTATTTTTTTTTTTTGGGGGGGGTTCTCTTTTAGAATGTCTATGTTATTCCTTGTATCTGCCCTGGTATTCTCAACAATCTTCTTTGAAACCTCATTTTGTTGTTGTCTCCATCGATTTTGTTATCTGTCACAAGACCGACTCTATACAAGATGGGAAATTCAAGTCTGAACTTCCTAACGTCCACAGCTACCAAAGTCTGAACTTCCTAACGTCCACAGCTACCAAAGTCTGAACTTCCTAACCTCCACAGCTACCAAAGTCTGAACTTCCTAACCTCCACGGCTACCAAAGTCTGAACTTCCTAACCTCCACGGCTACCAAAGTCTGAACTTCCTAACCTCCACAGCTACCAAAGTCTGAACTTCCTAACCTCCACGGCTACCAAAGTCTGAACTTCCTAACCTCCACAGCTACCAAAGTCTGAACTTCCTAACGTCCACGGCCACCAAAGTCTGAACTTCCTAACCTCCACAGCTACCAAAGTCTGAACTTCCTAACCTCCACAGCTACCAAAGTCTGAACTTCCTAACCTCCACAGCTACCAAAGTCTGAACTTCCTAACCTCCACAGCTACCAAAGTCTGAACTTCCTAACCTCCACGGCTACCAAAGTCTGAACTTCCTAACCTCCACAGCTACCAAAGTCTGAACTTCCTAACCTCCACAGCTACCAAAGTCTGAACTTCCTAACCTCCACAGCTACCAAAGTCTGAACTTCCTAACGTCCACGGCTACCAAAGTCTGAACTTCCTAACCTCAACGGCTACCAAAGTCTGAACTTCCTAACCTCCACAGCTACCAAAGTCTGAACTTCCTAACCTCCACGGCTACCAAAGTCTGAACTTCCTAACCTCCACAGCTACCAAAGTCTGAACTTCCTAACCTCCACAGCTACCAAAGTCTGAACTTCCTAACCTCCACGGCTACCAAAGTCTGAACTTCCTAACCTCCACAGCTACCAAAGTCTGAACTTCCTAACCTCCACAGCTACCAAAGTCTGAACTTCCTAACCTCCACAGCTACCAAAGTCTGAACTTCCTAACCTCCACGGCTACCAAAGTCTGAACTTCCTAACGTCCACAGCTACCAAAGTCTGAACTTCCTAACCTCCACAGCTACCAAAGTCTGAACTTCCTAACCTCCACAGCTACCAAAGTCTGAACTTCCTAACCTCCACGGCTACCAAAGTCTGAACTTCCTAACCTCCACAGCTACCAAAGTCTGAACTTCCTAACGTCCACAGCTACCAAAGTCTGAACTTCCTAACCTCCACAGCTACCAAAGTCTGAACTTCCTAACCTCCACAGCTACCAAAGTCTGAACTTCCTAACCTCCACGGCTACCAAAGTCTGAACTTCCTAACGTCCACGGCTACCAAAGTCTGAACTTCCTAACGTCCACGGCTACCAAAGTCTGAACTTCATAACCTCCACAGCTACCAAAGTCTGAACTTCCTAACCTCCACAGCTACCAAAGTCTGAACTTCCTAACCTCCACAGCTACCAAAGTCTGAACTTCCTAACCTCCACAGCTACCAAAGTCTGAACTTCCTAACCTCCACGGCTACCAAAGTCTGAACTTCCTAACGTCCACGGCTACCAAAGTCTGAACTTCCTAACGTCCACGGCTACCAAGTCTGAACTTCCTAACCTCCACAGCTACCAAAGTCTGAACTTCCTAACGTCCACGGCTACCAAAGTCTGAACTTCCTAACCTCCACGGCTACCAAAGTCTGAACTTCCTAACGTCCTCGGCTACCAAAGTCTGAACTTCCTAACCTCCACGGCTACCAAAGTCTGAACTTCCTAACCTCCACAGCTACCAAAGTCTGAACTTCCTAACCTCCACAGCTACCAAAGTCTGAACTTCCTAACCTCCACAGCTACCAAAGTCTGAACTTCCTAACCTCCACAGCTACCAAAGTCTGAACTTCCTAACCTCCACAGCTACCAAAGTCTGAACTTCCTAACCTCCACGGCTACCAAAGTCTGAACTTCCTAACGTCCACGGCTACCAAAGTCTGAACTTCCTAACGTCCACGGCTACCAAAGTCTGAACTTCCTAACGTCCACGGCTACCAAAGTCTGAACTTCCTAACCTCCACGGCTACCAAAGTCTGAACTTCCTAACCTCCACAGCTACCAAAGTCTGAACTTCCTAACCTCCACGGCTACCAAAGTCTGAACTTCCTAACCTCCACAGCTACCAAAGTCTGAACTTCCTAACCTCCACGGCTACCAAGTCTGAACTTCCTAACCTCCACAGCTACCAAAGTCTGAACTTCCTAACCTCCACGGCTACCAAAGTCTGAACTTCCTAACCTCCACAGCTACCAAAGTCTGAACTTCCTAACGTCCACGGCTACCAAAGTCTGAACTTCCTAACGTCCACTGCCACCAAAGTCTGAACTTCCTAACCTCCACAGCTACCAAAGTCTGAACTTCCTAACCTCCACAGCTACCAAAGTCTGAACTTCCTAACCTCCACGGCTACCAAAGTCTGAACTTCCTAACGTCCACGGCTACCAAAGTCTGAACTTCCTAACGTCCACGGCTACCAAAGTCTGAACTTCCTAACGTCCACGGCTACCAAAGTCTGAACTTCCTAACGTCCACGGCCACCAAAGTCTGAACTTCCTAACGTCCACGGCTACCAAAGTCTGAACTTCCTAACCTCCACGGCTACCAAAGTCTGAACTTCCTAACCTCCACAGCTACCAAAGTCTGAACTTCCTAACCTCCACGGCTACCAAAGTCTGAACTTCCTAACCTCCACGGCTACCAAAGTCTGAACTTCCTAACCTCCACGGCTACCAAAGTCTGAACTTCCTAACCTCCACGGCTACCAAAGTCTGAACTTCCTAACCTCCACAGCTACCAAAGTCTGAACTTCCTAACCTCCACAGCTACCAAAGTCTGAACTTCCTAACCTCCACGGCTACCAAAGTCTGAACTTCCTAACGTCCACGGCCACCAAAGTCTGAACTTCCTAACGTCCACGGCCACCAAAGTCTGAACTTCCTAACGTCCACGGCTACCAAAGTCTGAACTTCCTAACCTCCACAGCTACCAAAGTCTGAACTTCCTAACCTCCACGGCTACCAAAGTCTGAACTTCCTAACCTCCACAGCTACCAAAGTCTGAACTTCCTAACGTCCACGGCCACCAAAGTCTGAACTTCCTAACCTCCACAGCTACCAAAGTCTGAACTTCCTAACCTCCACGGCTACCAAAGTCTGAACTTCCTAACCTCCACGGCCACCAAAGTCTGAACTTCCTAACGTCCACGGCTACCAAAGTATGAACTTCCTAACCTCCACGGCTACCAAAGTCTGAACTTCCTAACCTCCACGGCTACCAAAGTCTGAACTTCCTAACGTCCACGGCCACCAAAGTCTGAACTTCCTAACCTCCACGGCCACCAAAGTCTGAACTTCCTAACGTCCACGGCTACCAAAGTCTGAACTTCCTAACCTCCACAGCTACCAAAGTCTGAACTTCCTAACCTCCACAGCTACCAAAGTCTGAACTTCCTAACCTCCACGGCTACCAAAGTCTGAACTTCCTAACCTCCACAGCTACCAAAGTCTGAACTTCCTAACCTCCACAGCTACCAAAGTCTGAACTTCCTAACCTCCACAGCTACCAAAGTCTGAACTTCCTAACCTCCACAGCTACCAAGTCTGAACTTCCTAACGTCCACGGCTACCAAAGTCTGAACTTCCTAACCTCCACGGCTACCAAAGTCTGAACTTCCTAACCTCCACAGCTACCAAAGTCTGAACTTCCTAACCTCCACGGCTACCAAAGTCTGAACTTCCTAACCTCCACAGCTACCAAAGTCTGAACTTCCTAACCTCCACAGCTACCAAAGTCTGAACTTCCTAACCTCCACAGCTACCAAAGTCTGAACTTCCTAACCTCCACGGCTACCAAAGTATGAACTTCCTAACGTCCACAGCTACCAAAGTCTGAACTTCCTAACCTCCACAGCTACCAAAGTCTGAACTTCCTAACCTCCACAGCTACCAAAGTCTGAACTTCCTAACCTCCACGGCTACCAAAGTCTGAACTTCCTAACCTCCACAGCTACCAAAGTCTGAACTTCCTAACGTCCACAGCTACCAAAGTCTGAACTTCCTAACCTCCACAGCTACCAAAGTCTGAACTTCCTAACCTCCACAGCTACCAAAGTCTGAACTTCCTAACCTCCACGGCTACCAAAGTCTGAACTTCCTAACGTCCACGGCTACCAAAGTCTGAACTTCCTAACGTCCACGGCTACCAAAGTCTGAACTTCCTAACCTCCACAGCTACCAAGTCTGAACTTCCTAACCTCCACAGCTACCAAAGTCTGAACTTCCTAACCTCCACAGCTACCAAAGTCTGAACTTCCTAACCTCCACGGCTACCAAAGTCTGAACTTCCTAACCTCCACAGCTACCAAAGTCTGAACTTCCTAACCTCCACAGCTACCAAAGTCTGAACTTCCTAACCTCCACAGCTACCAAAGTCTGAACTTCCTAACGTCCACGGCTACCAAAGTCTGAACTTCCTAACCTCCACGGCTACCAAAGTCTGAACTTCCTAACCTCCACAGCTACCAAAGTCTGAACTTCCTAACCTCCACGGCTACCAAAGTCTGAACTTCCTAACCTCCACAGCTACCAAAGTCTGAACTTCCTAACCTCCACAGCTACCAAAGTCTGAACTTCCTAACCTCCACGGCTACCAAAGTCTGAACTTCCTAACCTCCACAGCTACCAAAGTCTGAACTTCCTAACCTCCACAGCTACCAAAGTCTGAACTTCCTAACCTCCACAGCTACCAAAGTCTGAACTTCCTAACCTCCACGGCTACCAAAGTCTGAACTTCCTAACGTCCACAGCTACCAAAGTCTGAACTTCCTAACCTCCACAGCTACCAAAGTCTGAACTTCCTAACCTCCACAGCTACCAAAGTCTGAACTTCCTAACCTCCACGGCTACCAAAGTCTGAACTTCCTAACCTCCACAGCTACCAAAGTCTGAACTTCCTAACGTCCACAGCTACCAAAGTCTGAACTTCCTAACCTCCACAGCTACCAAAGTCTGAACTTCCTAACCTCCACAGCTACCAAAGTCTGAACTTCCTAACCTCCACGGCTACCAAAGTCTGAACTTCCTAACGTCCACGGCTACCAAAGTCTGAACTTCCTAACGTCCACGGCTACCAAAGTCTGAACTTCCTAACCTCCACAGCTACCAAAGTCTGAACTTCCTAACCTCCACAGCTACCAAAGTCTGAACTTCCTAACCTCCACAGCTACCAAAGTCTGAACTTCCTAACCTCCACGGCTACCAAAGTCTGAACTTCCTAACGTCCACGGCTACCAAAGTCTGAACTTCCTAACGTCCACGGCTACCAAAGTCTGAACTTCCTAACCTCCACAGCTACCAAAGTCTGAACTTCCTAACGTCCACGGCTACCAAAGTCTGAACTTCCTAACCTCCACGGCTACCAAAGTCTGAACTTCCTAACGTCCACGGCTACCAAAGTCTGAACTTCCTAACCTCCACGGCTACCAAAGTCTGAACTTCCTAACCTCCACAGCTACCAAAGTCTGAACTTCCTAACCTCCACAGCTACCAAAGTCTGAACTTCCTAACCTCCACAGCTACCAAAGTCTGAACTTCCTAACCTCCACAGCTACCAAAGTCTGAACTTCCTAACCTCCACGGCTACCAAAGTCTGAACTTCCTAACGTCCACGGCTACCAAAGTCTGAACTTCCTAACGTCCACGGCTACCAAAGTCTGAACTTCCTAACGTCCACGGCTACCAAAGTCTGAACTTCCTAACCTCCACGGCTACCAAAGTCTGAACTTCCTAACCTCCACAGCTACCAAAGTCTGAACTTCCTAACGTCCACGGCTACCAAAGTCTGAACTTCCTAACCTCCACAGCTACCAAAGTCTGAACTTCCTAACCTCCACGGCTACCAAAGTCTGAACTTCCTAACCTCCACAGCTACCAAAGTCTGAACTTCCTAACCTCCACGGCTACCAAAGTCTGAACTTCCTAACCTCCACAGCTACCAAAGTCTGAACTTCCTAACGTCCACGGCTACCAAAGTCTGAACTTCCTAACGTCCACGGCCACCAAAGTCTGAACTTCCTAACCTCCACAGCTACCAAAGTCTGAACTTCCTAACCTCCACAGCTACCAAAGTCTGAACTTCCTAACCTCCACGGCTACCAAAGTCTGAACTTCCTAACGTCCACGGCTACCAAAGTCTGAACTTCCTAACGTCCACGGCTACCAAAGTCTGAACTTCCTAACGTCCACGGCTACCAAAGTCTGAACTTCCTAACGTCCACGGCCACCAAAGTCTGAACTTCCTAACGTCCACGGCTACCAAAGTCTGAACTTCCTAACCTCCACGGCTACCAAAGTCTGAACTTCCTAACCTCCACAGCTACCAAAGTCTGAACTTCCTAACCTCCACGGCTACCAAAGTCTGAACTTCCTAACCTCCACAGCTACCAAAGTCTGAACTTCCTAACGTCCACGGCTACCAAAGTCTGAACTTCCTAACCTCCACGGCTACCAAAGTCTGAACTTCCTAACCTCCACAGCTACCAAAGTCTGAACTTCCTAACCTCCACGGCTACCAAAGTCTGAACTTCCTAACCTCCACAGCTACCAAAGTCTGAACTTCCTAACCTCCACAGCTACCAAAGTCTGAACTTCCTAACCTCCACGGCTACCAAAGTCTGAACTTCCTAACGTCCACGGCCACCAAAGTCTGAACTTCCTAACGTCCACGGCTACCAAAGTCTGAACTTCCTAACCTCCACAGCTACCAAAGTCTGAACTTCCTAACCTCCACGGCTACCAAAGTCTGAACTTCCTAACCTCCACAGCTACCAAAGTCTGAACTTCCTAACGTCCACGGCCACCAAAGTCTGAACTTCCTAACCTCCACAGCTACCAAAGTCTGAACTTCCTAACCTCCACGGCTACCAAAGTCTGAACTTCCTAACGTCCACGGCTACCAAAGTCTGAACTTCCTAACCTCCACGGCTACCAAAGTCTGAACTTCCTAACCTCCACGGCTACCAAAGTCTGAACTTCCTAACGTCCACGGCCACCAAAGTCTGAACTTCCTAACCTCCACGGCCACCAAAGTCTGAACTTCCTAACGTCCACGGCTACCAAAGTCTGAACTTCCTAACGTCCACGGCTACCAAAGTCTGAACTTCCTAACCTCCACGGCTACCAAAGTCTGAACTTCCTAACCTCCACGGCTACCAAAGTCTGAACTTCCTAACGTCCACGGCTACCAAAGGTAGCATTTGAGTGTCCTCTTCGTCATCCGCCATTACAAGGGCGTTACATGGGCGTAGATGTGGTTTGACGGTCAGATTTGCGCTTCTCGCCCAACTCATCCGACTTCAGCTTGCCATTTTTGACTAGTGTCGTACCTTCCCTCTTCGATCCCTACTCGCTTGACAAGACTAGACATGTTTGTCTGTATCTAGAGGCACCACAAAGAGGTGGAGAAGAGTCGGGATGGTTCTGGTTCACCGATCCTGGCACAGTCAGCTGTGGGTCGCTGACAGTTTCCAGCTCGGTTGCTCTCAGACGCCTTGTCTCCACTTACTTTGTATTTCCATTGTTAGGTTCTATTATTTTGTTCTCTCCCTCTCTCTCTCTCTCTCTCTCTCCATCTCTCCCCCTCTCTCTCTCTTTCTCTCTCCCTCTCTCTCCCCCTTTCTTCTCCCTCTCTCCCCTCTCCCTCCCTCTCCCCCTCTCTTTCCCCCTCTTCCCCTCTCCCTCCCTCTCTGTGTGTATAATGCAGCCCTTATATGAGGTATTCTGTCCTAATCATCATGCTGGCAGACAGACAAGCAGAGAGATTAATTGAATAAAGGCAAAGAGAGAGATTAATTAATTAATGCTTCATAATTATCATCATGTGCCATACCGGTTGGCGTAGGCGATTATGTCCTTCAACAATCTTCTATCACAGTGCATCGCATCAGTTCTGTTGTTGACTGTTTTCCATGCCATGACACCAAGCTATCCAGTATTTTCTCTCTTTGTTGTCCACGATCTCTCTCTTACCTTGTATTTTGCCAGTTGTAACCAAGTATTCCAACTTTCCTATTCTCATGATGTGTCTGAAAAATGTTGATTGGTTCTTTCTGATGTTTTTAGGAGCTCCCTTTTTGTGGTGGCCTCTTTGAGAATGTCTTTGTTCGTCTTTTAGCTGTCCAGGGAACTTTCAACATCCTTCTGAGAAATCCCATCTCTGTGGCCTCTAATCGTCGCTTCATTTGTTTATCTGCTGTCCATGATCCGCTTCCATAGGTCAGAATTGGTTCTATATAGCACTGATGAACTCTCCTTCTCACTTCTATTGACATAGATTTGTTGCATAAGATATTTTTCATTTTCTGAAATGCTATTTTGGCCTGAGCTATTCTACTTTTTATTTCTGTGGTGCATCTTCCATCTGATGTTATTATTGTGCCCAAGTATTTGAAACGTTGCACTTGTTTCAGATTTGTCTCGTTTATTTTTATGCTGCATGATGGTGATGATTGTTTCTTTGAAATGACCATTACTTCTGTTTTCTTACTATTCAGACTGAGACCTTTCTTGTTGCTTTCTTTTACTATTATGTCTATCATTTCTTGTAGTTCGTTCTCTGCCTCCTATAGGAGCAGTTAAAGACAAATGAACTCACAGAGGACAAATTTGCATGCATGGACCTCAGCAAGTGGGGGGAAAAAACTTCTGACATTTTGATTTTGTGTTTTATTTTCTTGCCTTTTATGACATTTAAAAGTAGACTTGTCATTATTTTGTCAAAACCTGCTGGTCACTGTTTACTATGAGACAGATTTTCTCATACACCATAATGCAGTAACTGACACAGATTTACCTCACTTGGCACAAACCTGCCTCACTTGGCACAAACCTGCCTCACTTGGCACAAACCTGCCTCACTTGGCACAAACCTGCCTCACTTGGCACAAACCTGCCTCACTTGGCACAAACCTGCCTCACTTGGCACAAACCTGCCTCACTTGGCACAAACCTGCCTCACTTGGCACAAACCTGCCTCACTTGGCACAAACCTGCCTCACTTGGCACAAACCTGCCTCACTTGGCACAAACCTGCCTCACTTGGCACAAACCTGCCTCACTTGGCACAAACCTGCCTCACTTGGCACAAACCTGCCTCACTTGGCACAAACCTGCCTCACTTGGCACAAACCTGCCTCACTTGGCACAAACCTGCCTCACTTGGCACAAACCTGCCTCACTTGGCACAAACCTACCTCACTTGGCACAAACCTGCCTCACTTGGCACAAACCTGCCTCACTTGGCACAAACCTGCCTCACTTGGCACAAACCTGCCTCACTTGGCACAAACCTGCCTCACTTGGCACAAACCTGCCTCACTTGGCACAAACCTGCCTCACTTGGCACAAACCTGCCTCACTTGGCACAAACCTGCCTCACTTGGCACAAACCTGCCTCACTTGGCACAAACCTGCCTCACTTGGCACAAACCTGCCTCACTTGGCACAAACCTACCTCACTTGGCACAAACCTGCCTCACTTGGCACAAACCTGCCTCACTTGGCACAAACCTGCCTCACTTGGCACAAACCTGCCTCACTTGGCACAAACCTACCTCACTTGGCACAAACCTGCCTCACTTGGCACAAACCTACCTCACTTGGCACAAACCTGCCTCACTTGCTAAAAACCCTATCAATGTGCCCCAGACCTACCTCACTTACCACAAACCTACCTCACTTACCACAAACCTACCTCATTTACCACAAACCTACCTCACTTACCACAAACCTACCTCATTTACCACAAACCTACCTCACTTATCACAAACCTACCTCACTTACCACAAACCTACCTCACTTATCACAAACCTACCTCACTTACCACAAACCTACCTCATTTACCACAAACCTACCTCACTTATCACAAACCTACCTCACTTACCACAAACCTACCTCATTTACCACAAACCTACCTCACTTATCACAAACCTACCTCACTTACCACAAACCTACCTCACTTATCACAAACCTACCTCACTTACCACAAACCTACCTCACTTATCACAAACCTACCTCATTTACCACAAACCTACCTCACTTACCACAAACCTACCTCACTTACCACAAACCTACCTCACTTATCACAAACCTACCTCACTTACCACAAACCTACCTCACTTATCACAAACCTACCTCACTTACCACAAACCTACCTCACTTATCACAAACCTACCTCACTTACCACAAACCTACCTCACTTATCACAACCTACCTCACTTACCACAAACCTACCTCACTTATCACAAACCTACCTCACTTACCACAAACCTACCTCACTTACCACAAACCTACCTCACTTACTACAAAATTATCTCACTTATCACAAACCTACCTCACTTATCACAAACCTACCTCACTTACCACAAATCTACCTAACCTACCTCACTTACCACAAACCTACCTCACTTACCATAAACCTACCTAACCTACCTCACTTACCACAAACCTACCTCACCTACCACAAACCTAGTTCACTTACCACAAACCTACCTCACTTACCACAAACCTACCTCACTTACCACAAACCTACCTCACTTACCACAAACCTACCTCACTTACCACAAACCTACCTCACTTACCACAAACCTACCTCACTTACCACAAATCTACCTAACCTACCTCACTTACCACAAACCTACCTCACCTACCATAAACCTACCTAACCTACCTCACTTACCACAAACCTACCTCACCTACCACAAACCTAGTTCACTTACCACAAACCTACCTCACTTACCACAAACCTACCTCATTTACCACAAACCTACCTCACTTACCACAAACCTACTAGTGCCAGCAGGAACTTAAGCCTGATCCACTTAGCGATCAAGGGACTTACGAAATGACAAAATTTCAATCAAAACTTAAATGGCTTCACTTCTCTTCAGGTAATCGTGACAGTGAATAGAAGCTCAACCATAGCGTGCAAGTTGACAGGCCAGGGATCACAATGGGAAGCACAGCACAAGTCAAGTTGACACTGGGGTATCTGTTGCCATGGACACTTTTGTTACTAGCTGGAGTACAGAGTACATCCATCGCAGCTTCCGAATCATCGCAAGGTGTGTGTACGGTGAAAGGACGTGTGTACACGCAGAGGAAGTAAGTCATTTATTTTCTAACTTTTCTCTGTTTGCAAACATCGCCCATAGAATGCTTTGTCCTCAGATATTTGGTTTCTAAATTGTTTGTTTTCAGAAATTGGACTCACTAACATAGGATTATGGAAGAGTAGCAGTTAAATATCACTCATCATATGGATAAATCATATCCAAATATGGATAAAGAGATACAGTGAAGACAATGGCGCTGGGTAGGACATACACTACGGAAGCCAACTGAGAAAGTATTACACTAGGCCCTTTTTTGGAATCCTCAGGGGAAGAGATAAAGGAGAGACCAAAATATTCTTAGAGAAGGCATGGCAGCAGAGATGGATCGATCTTAAAAGAATGGCAAGAAGCAGCACGGCTTGGAAAGTGTTTGTTGTAGACCTATCCTCCACAGGGAGCTGACAAGAAGAAGAATCATCATCATCAGAGAATTGGTCTTTAATGGGACTGTCATCATCAGAGAATTGGTCTTTAATGGGACTGTCGTCATCATCAGAGAATGGGACTGTCATCATCAGAGAATTGGTCTTTAATGGGACTGTCGTCATCATCAGAGAATGGGACTGTCATCATCAGAGAATTGGTCTTTAATGGGACTGTCGTCATCAGAGAATTGGTCTTTAATGGGACTGTCATCATCAGAGAATTGGTCTTTAATGGGACTGTCGTCATCATCAGAGAATGGGACTGTCATCATCAGAGAATTGGTCTTTAATGGGACTGTCGTCATCAGAGAATTGGTCTTTAATGGGACTGTCATCATCAGAGAATTGGTCTTTAATGGGACTGTCATCATCAGAGAATTGGTCTTTAATGGGACTGTCATCATCAGAGAATTGGTCTTTAATGGGACTGTCATCATCAGAGAATTGGTCTTTAATGGGACTGTCATCATCAGAGAATTGGTCTTTAATGGGACTGTCATCATCATAGAATTGGTCCTTAATGGGACTGTCATCATCAGAGAATTGGTCTTTAAAGGGACTGTCATCATCAGAGAATTGGTCCTTAATGGGAATGTCATCATCAGAGAATTGGTCCTTAATGAGAATGTCATCATCAGAGAATTGGTCCTTAATGGGACTGTCATCATCAGAGAATTGGTCTTTAAAGGGACTGTCATCATCAGAGAATTGGTCCTTAATGGAATGTCATCATCAGAGAATTGGTCCTTAATGGGAATGTCATCATCAGAGAATCGGTCCTTAATGGGACTGTCATCATCAGAGAATCGGTCCTTAATGGGACTGTCATCATCAGAGAATCAGTCCTTAATGGGACTGTCATCATCAGAGAATCAGTCCTTAATGGGACTGTCATCAGAGAATCGGTCTTTATTGGGACTGTCATCATCAGAGAATCGGTCTTTAATAGGACTGTCATCATCAGAGAATCGGTCTTTAATAGGACTGTCATCATCAGAGAATTGGTCCTTAATGGGACTGTCATCATCAGAGAATTGGTCCTTAATGTTATAATCATCAGAGGGCTGATCTTTTGTACTTCTAAAAATTGTCCCCAAGCCAATAACTCTCCAACCACCACCACCACCAACCACAAACACACACTAGATAAATGTGCATCCCCAACAGAGAAATGGACCTCAGATTGTCAAAGATGAAGATGATGATGGTGATGATAACAATAATGATTGTCATCTCCTCACGTAGTGACCATAAATTTTACAGACCTTCAGTACATGATTTTCGGGGTAATGTGGTCGGTATTACACCCGGCCGCTTTACTTTCCCAGAAAAAAATCTGGTACCCTTTTAAGGCTGGGTGAACCCAGAAGCCGTCGGTTGGGATCGAACCCTACATTTTGTCCTTTGTAGTACTGAGCTATCACGGATCCATCAAGAGAAGAAGGTGGTCATATGTTGGTCATGTGAAGAGAAGAGACAACAAGAGAAGAAGGTGGTCATATGTTGGTCATATGATGACAATAGACAACAAGAGAAGAAGGTGGTCATATGTTGGTCATATGATGACAATAGACAACAAGAGAAGAAGGTGGTCATATGTTGGTCATATGATGACAATAGACAACAAGAGAAGAAGGTGGTCATATGTTGGTCATATGATGACAATAGACAACAAGAGAAGAAGGTGGTCATATGTTGGTCATGTGATGAGAAGAGATAACAAGAGAAGAAGGTGGTCATATGTTGGTCATGTAATGAGAAGAGACAACAAGAGAAGAAGGTGGTCATATGTTGGTCATGTGATGAGAAGAGACAACAAGAGAAGAAGGTGGTCATATGTTGGTCATGTGATGATAAGAGATAACAAGAGAAGAAGGTGGCCATATGTTGGTCATGTGATGAGAAGAGGCAACAAGAGAAGAAGGTGGTCATATGTTGGCCATGTGATGAGAAGAGAAGAGACAACAAGAGAAGAAGATGGTCATATGTTGGTCATGTGATGAGAAGAGACAACAAGAGAAGAAGGTGGTCATATGTTGGTCATGTGATGAGAAGAGACAACAAGAGAAGAAGGTGGTCATATGTTGGCCATGTGATGAGAAGAGACAACAAGAGAAGAAGGTGGTCATATGTTGGTCATGTGATGAGAAGAGACAACAAGAGAAGAAGGTGGTCATATGTTGGTCATGTGATGAGAAGAGACAACAAGAGAAGAAGATGGTCATATGTTGGTCATGTGATGAGAAGAGACAACAAGAGAAGAAGATGGTCATATGTTGGTCATGTGATGAGAAGAGATAACAAGAGAAGAAGATGGTCATATGTTGGTCATGTGATGAGAAGAGACAACAAGAGAAGAAGGTGGTCATATGTTGGCCATGTGATGAGAAGAGACAACAAGAGAAGGAGGTGGTCATATGTTGGTCATGTGATGAGAAGAGATAACAAGAGAAGAAGATGGTCATATGTTGGTCATGTGATGAGAAGAGACAACAAGAGAAGAAGGTGGTCATATGTTGGTCATGTGATGAGAAGAGACAACAAGAGAAGGAGGTGGTCATATGTTGGTCATGTGATGAGAAGAGACAACAAGAGAAGGAGGTGGTCATATGTTGGCCATGTGATGAGAAGAGACAACAAGAAAATCTCAAAGCAAGTTCTCAAATGAGAACCAGAGGGTAAACGAAAAAGAAGCAGACCTAGAGAAACACTAAAAAGAACATTGATGTGTGAGACAACAACGCCAGGCATCAACTCCCTTGCAGAGGTTGAGGAGAGTGTCAATGTCTCTGAGAAGGACATTTAACAAGATACAATATGAAAGAAAAGAAGAAATGAGCCCTATCATGCAACATAACATGGACTGTTCATGTTAATGCCCGTATTTTTGTATAAACCTTCAACATATGAGTTTTCGGGTAATGTGGTCAGCATTACACCAGTGCTGCTCTCTTTCCCCAGAAAAAAACTGATACCCACTTAAGGCTGGGTGAGCCTGGAGTCTGTTGATCAGGATCGAACCCGACCTCTTTTCCTTGGTAGTCCAGTTCACTAACGACTGAGCTATCATGGCTTCTGAAGATTGGGTGCAGATCTTGTGCACACTCAAGCATTCAACAGCGAAGATCGTTGGGCGTGGAGAGTCTAGAATTTCTGTTCCATGTGCCGTCTTCGGCTCAAGTGGAGGATGGACAGAGATGTTCTGTGGTAGGACACCACCCCATGTAGCTGTGGTTTAATACTGTCAAGTCATAAACACTTCTTTACACCGCAGTCATAGTTATGTGATTATCCTTCCTTCCTTCCTTCCTTCCTTCCTTCCTTCCTTCCTTCCTTCCTTCCTTCCTTCCTTCCTTCCTTCCTTCCTTTCTCTTTTCTTACTTTTTTCTTTCCTTCTTTCTTTCCTTCCTTCACTTCCTCTTGTACCTCTTTGGGTGCTGTACAAATCTATTTGTTGCAATCGGCTATAATGTGGTGTTTACCCCTCCAGCTGGTACGGCTACCTTGTCCACAAGGCCTTCCATCGAGACTACGCCAAGATCCAGTACCAAATCACGTACCCAGTCAAGGAGTGCTGCGCCAGCCTGCTGATCTACTATGATGACCAAGTCAAGCAACTGCGATCATCTATGACATGTGAGCAGAGACTGTCAGTCTTACCTGCAGATAACAACCAGGTGAGTTCTTGAGTTTCCCTACCTAGACAGAGCCTCAGTGGCTGAGTGGTTAGTGTACCAGCTTCCTGGTCAGGAAGGTCCGAGTTCAATTCCTAGAAGTGATGGATTATTTTGTTGGACTAACAAGGCTCCAGCATTCACCCAGACTCTAAAAATGAGTACCAGATTTTTTACTGAGAAGTAATAACAGCCTGAAACAAAAAGCAGAATAACTCAGGCCAAAATAGCATTTCAGAAAATGAAAAACGTCTTATACAACAAATCTATGTCAATAGAAGTGAGAAAGAGCATTCATCTGTGCTATATAGAGCCAATTTCGACCTATGGAAGTGAATTATGGACAGTAAACAAAGAAATGAAAAGACGATTAGAGGCCACAAGGATGGGATTTCTCAGAAGAATGTTGAAAGTTCCCTGGACAGCTAAAAAGACCAACGAGGAAATTCTCTAAGAGGCCAACACAATAGGGCAGCTCCTAAAAAACATCAGAAAAAAACAAGTTTTCAGGAACATCGTAAGAAGAGTAACGTTGCAATACCTTAATTAGGTGGGTATTGGTTTACTCAACAAGAAAGGTTAGGACAGCAAGTGGCCAAGTTGGTAATGTGTTGAGCTTTAAACCAGGAGAATATGGGTTCAAATCCTGGGAAAGTTAACTATTTTTTTCTATTGGGGTGGGGGGGGTGTCAAATAAAAACTCAGACATGAAAGCTCATGGCAACTGCACTAGACAAAGATGTTCTACAGGATTGCCCCCTGTACACAGACCTGAGGAGGACAATGTGGTCCACACCCACCTCCTGGAAGAGAAACTCTACAGGGCAACCGAATCACTGTAACAGACAGCTGCCTTCATAAGAGAGTTCAGAGTCCTAGTCTGAATGAGCCGTGATCACAAAAGAAATACCAGTGGACAAGGAGATACAATGAAGATGATGGTGCTGGGTAGGACACATACTGGGGAAGCCAACTGAGAGTATTATACAACAGACCCTTTTTTGGAATCCCCAGGGGAAGAGACAAAGAGGAAGATCAAAGTATACTTGGAGAAGACAGGTGGAAGCAGAGATGAAGATGATGAGGAAGACATGGAGTGATGTTATGATAATGACAAGAAACAGGATGGCTTGGAAAGTGTCTGTTGATGGCCTATACTCCACAGGGAGCTGAACATGTTTATTGAAGGCCTATGCTCCACAGGAAGCTGAAAGTGTTTGAAGATGTATGCTCCACAAGGAGCTGAAAGTTTTTGTTGAAGATGTATGCTCCACAAGGAGCTGAAAGTTTTTGTTGAAGATGTATGCTCCACAGGGTACTGAAAGTGTTTGTTGATGACCTATGCTCAACAGGGAGTTGAAAGTGTTTGTTGAAGACCTATGCACCACAGGGAACTGAAAGTGATTGTTGAAGACCTATGCTCCACAGGGAGTTGAAAGTGTTTGTTGAAAATCTATATTCCACAGGGAACTGAAAATGATTGTTGAAGACCTATGCTCCACAGGGAGTTGAAAGTGTTTGTTGAAGACCTATGCTCCACAGGGAGCTGAAAGTGTTTGTTGAAGACCTATACTCCACAGGGAACTGAAAGTGATTATTGAAGACCTATGCTCCACAGGGAGTTGAAAGTGATTATTGAAGACCTATGCTCCACAGGGAGTTGAAAGTAATTATTGAAGACCTATGCTCCACAGGGAACTGAAAGTGATTATTGAAGACCTATGCCCCACAGGGAGCTGTAAGTGTTTGTTGAAGACCTATGCTCCACAGGGAGTTGAAAGTGATTATTGAAGACCTATACTCCACAGGGAGTTGAAAGTGATTATTGAAGACCTATGCCCCACAGGGAACTGAAAGTGATTATTGAAGACCTATGCTCCACAGGGAGTTGAAAGTGATTATTGAAGACCTATGCTCCACAGGGAGTTGAAAGTGATTATTGAAGACCTATGCCCCACAGGGAACTGAAAGTGATTATTGAAGACCTATGCTCCACAGGGAGTTGAAAGTAATTATTGAAGACCTATACTCCACAGGGAGTTGAAAGTGATTATTGAAGACCTATGCCCCACAGGGAACTGAAAGTGATTATTGAAGACCTATGCTCCACAGGGAGTTGAAAGTGATTATTGAAGACCTATGCTCCACAGGGAGTTGAAAGTGATTATTGAAGACCTATGCCCCACAGGGAACTGAAAGTGATTATTGAAGACCTATGCCCCACAGATAGAATGTAATGAATTAAAAGAACACGTTATAATGATTTATAACGCTATTCTCTCCTGCAGGTGATCCAGCTACACATGACCAATGATTCCAGCGGATGTACTGTATGGAATGAAACAGGTGAAGCCTTTTATGTTTGTCTGGGAGAAAGAATCTTTCGCTCCTCAGTTCCAAGAACTTGGTTCTTTGCTCTGAGTCGCTGTGATCACAATAGACCTCTCAATCTCAACTATGTTTTCAACATCACAGGTAGGTCATTAACAAGTGCTCTTATCTGTTATCATGCATAAGTCATTAACAAGTGCTCTTATCTGTTATCATGCATAAGTCATTAACAAGTGCTATCTGTTATCATGCATAAGTCATTAACAAGTGCTGTTATCTGTTATCATAGATAAGTCATTAACAAGTGCTATCTGTTATCATGCATAAGTCATTAACAAGTGCTGTTATCTGTTATCATAGATAAGTCATTAACAAGTGCTATCTGTTATCATGCATAAGTCATTAACAAGTGCTGTTATCTGTTATCATAGATAAGTCATTAACAAGTGCTATCTGTTATCATGCATAAGTCATTAACAAGTGCTGTTATCTGTTATCATAGATAAGTCATTAACAAGTGCTATCTGTTATCATGCATAAGTCATTAACAAGTGCTGTTATCTGTTATCATAGATAAGTCATTAACAAGTGCTATCTGTTATCATGCATAAGTCATTAACAAGTGCTGTTATCTGTTATCATAGATAAGTCATTAACAAGTGCTATCTGTTATCATAGATAAGTCATTAACAAATGCTGTTATCTGTTATCATAGATAAGTCATTAACAAGTGCAGTTATCTGTTATCATAGATAAGTCATTAACAAGTGCAGTTATCTGTTATCATGCATAAGTCATTAACAAGTGCAGTTATATGTTATCATAGATAAGTCATTAACAAGTGCAGTTATCTGTTATCATAGATAAGTCATTAACAAGTGCAGTTATCTGTTATCATGCATAAGTCATTAACAAGTGCAGTTATATGTTATCATAGATAAGTCATTAACAAGAGCAGTTATCTGTTATCATAGATAAGTCATTAACAAGTGCAGTTATCTGTTATCATGCATAAGTCATTAACAAGTGTTGTTATATGTTATCATGGATAAGTCATTAACAAGTGCTGTTATCATAGATAAGTCATTAACAAGTGCTATCTGTTATCATAGATAAGTCATTAACAAGTGCTGTTATCTGTTATCATAGATAAGTCATTAACAAATGCAGTTATCTGTTATCATTGGATAAGTCATTAACAAGTGCAGTTATCTGTTATCATAGATAAGTCATTAACAAGTGTTGTTATCTGTTATCATGGATAAGTCATTAACAAGTGCAGTTATATGTTATCATAGATAAGTCATTAACAAGTGCAGTTATCTGTTATCATGCATAAGTCATTAACAAGTGCAGTTATATGTTATCATAGATAAGTCATTAACAAGAGCAGTTATCTGTTATCATAGATAAGTCATTAACAAGTGCAGTTATCTGTTATCATGCATAAGTCATTAACAAGTGCAGTTATATGTTATCATGGATAAGTCATTAACAAGTGCTGTTATCTATTATCATAGATAAGTCATTAACAAGTGCTGTTATCTGTTATCATAGATAAGTCATTAACAGGTGCTGTTATCTGTTATAATAGATAAGTCATTAACAAGTGCAGTTATATGTTATCATGGATAAGTCATTAACAAGAGCAGTTATCTGTTATCATTGGATAAGTCATTAACAAGTGCTGTTATCTGTTATCATTGGATAAGTCATTAACAAGTGCTGTTATATGTTATCATAGATAAGTCATTAACAAGTGCTGTTATCTGTTATCATGGATAAGTCATTAACAAGTGCTGTTATCATGGATAAGTCATTAACAAGTGCTGTTATCTGTTATCATAGATAAGTCATTAACAAGTGCAGTTATCTGTTATCATTGGATAAGTCATTAACAAGTGCTGTTATCTGTTATCATAGATAAGTCATCAAGTGCTGTTATCTGTTATCATAGATAAGTCATTAACAAGTGCAGTTATCTGTTATCATAGATAAGTCATTAACAAGTGCAGTTATATGTTATCATAGATAAGTCATTAACAAGTGCTGTTATCTGTTATCATTGGATAAGTCATCATCAGGTGTTATCTGTTATCATGGATAAGTCATTAACAAGTGCTGTTATCTATTATCACATACAAGTCATCAACAGCCAAAATAGAACAATCATTGACAACTGTTATCTATTATTATACGTTAGTTTTTAGTGCTATATCTGTGTCTTCCAGTTTTTAACAAGTGCTATATCTGTGTCTTCCAGTTTTTAACAAGTGCTACATCTGTGTCTTCCAGTTTTTAACAAGTGCTATATCTGTGTCTTCCAGTTTTTAACAAGTGCTATATCTGTGTCTTCCAGTTTTTAACAAGTGCTATATCTGTGTCTTCCAGTTTTTAACAAGTGCTATATCTGTGTCTTCCAGTTTTTAACAAGTGCTATCTATATTTGTGTCTACCAGTTTTTAACAAGTGCTATATCTGTGTCTACCAGTTTTTAACAAGTGCTATATCTGTGTCTACCAGTTCTTAGCAAGTGCTATATCTGTGTCTACCAGTTCTTAACAAGTGCTATATCTGTTTCTTCCAGTTTTTAACCTGCTATCTCTGTTTCTTCTTCTCCTAAGTTTGCCTAGTGGTTGCTCCTCTCCATCAAAACACACCTCTTCTCCTTCCTTTCACCCATCAAGTAGACATGGGTGCACTGCGTTGCTAGTTTACAGCAAATCCACAATATCTGCACCTTTAGGCCCGACACATCACCATTCGGCATGCATATATTTGTTAACAATTTTTGCGGGCCATTTTTTTGGGCTACACTTTTTTACTTTAACTGGGTTCTTTAATGTGTGCAGAATGCACATGGTTTCTGCTGTTTTTACAAGAGGGCTAGACATCGGATCTCTCTACCCAGAGAGGGCTAGACATCGGATCTCTCTACCCAGAGAGGGCTAGACATCGGATCTCTCTACCCAGAGAGGGCTAGACATCGGATCTCTCTACCCAGAGAGGGCTAGACATCGGATCTCTCTACCCAGAGAGGGCTAGACATCGGATCTCTCTACCCAGAGAGGGCTAGACATCGGATCTCTCTACCCAGAGAGGGCTAGACATCGGATCTCTCTACCCAGAGAGGGCTAGACATCGGATCTCTCTACCCAGAGAGGGCTAGACATCGGATCTCTCTACCCACAGAGGGCTAGACATCGGATCTCTCTACCCAGAGAGGGCTAGACATCGGATCTCTCTACCCAGAGAGGGCTAGACATCGGATCTCTCTACCCACAGAGGGCTAGACATCGGATCTCTCTACCCAGAGAGGGCTAGACATCGGATCTCTCTACCCAGAGAGGGCTAGACATCGGATCTCTCTACCCAGAGAGGGCTAGACATCGGATCTCTCTACCCAGAGAGGGCTAGACATCGGATCTCTCTACCCAGAGAGGGCTAGACATCGGATCTCTCTACCCAGAGAGGGCTAGACATCGGATCTCTCTACCCAGAGAGGGCTAGACATCGGATCTCTCTACCCAGAGAGGGCTAGACATCGGATCTCTCTACGGGTGGCCGGTTAGCGCAATCGATAGGCGGTTGGCTTACCACGGCAACAGCCGGGGTTCGTACCCTGGCGAGGACACCTGGGTTTTACTAATTCCCTAAAAATTAGTACCTCTGAAGTCGGAGTAAATCTGCCTGCATGGCGAGGGGCATCCTGTAATGGGATAAAACAGACTTTACACGCAAAATTCAGTCCCATAAAATTGAGTGGGTGGGACTTCGTCAGAGGTCAAAGCTGACGAAAGCGAACGAACGAACGGATCTCTCTACCCAGAGAGGGCTAGACATCGGATCTCTCTACCCAGAGAGGGCTAGACATCGGATCTCTCTACCCAGAGAGGGCTAGACATCAGATCTCTCTACCCAGAGAGTGCTAGACATCGAATCTTCTTTACCCAGAGACCAGGGGAGGCTAAAACCACAAAGAAACACCAGATTAAATTTTTTTTAATGTCCACTATCTTTGGTGGGATTTGAACCTGGGACCTTTCAGTCTAGAGGCCGTCGTCTTCGTCATCTATTTGAATTATCACTCAATACCATATTTTTGTTTCCTGGTTTCTGTCTGAGTTATTGCTAAATACCATATTTTCTTTTTCCGGTTTCTATCTGAGTTAATGCTAAATACCATATTTTTGTTTTCTGGTTTCTATCTGGGATATTGCTAAATACCATTTTTTTCTGGTTTCTATCTGGGTTATCGCTAAATACCATATTTTTGTTTTCTGGTTTCTATCTGAGCTATCACTAAATACCATATATTTTTGTTTTCTGGTTTCTGAGTTATTGCTAAATACCATATTTTTGTTTTATGATTTCTGAGTTATTGCTACATACCATATTTTTGTTTTCTGGTTTCTGAGTTATTGCTACATACCATATTTTTGTTTTATGATTTCTGAGTTATTGCTAAATACCATATTTTTTCCCAGGGTTTTATGGAGAGTGTGAAGATGATCCCCTGGCTCCATCTTCGGGTTGGAACTCGTACGTGGGATATCTGGAGAGTGGCCAGGAGTCTTCCACCAATGAAGATGTCTACAAATATCTGTCAATTTCTTTGGGGATTTTGGCAGGATTGGGACTTATTTTGGCAGCAGTTTTCTTTAGCCTCTGGTTTATGGGCGTTAAAAATGCTGCCAAAGCTAAAGGAAGTTCTGTTACATCATCCCAAGCCACAATGACACAAGATGACATTTTTTATGTCAATCCTTCGTTGTCTGACCGGGAGCAGGTTGAATACAATCAAAGTGGGTCAGAGAATTACTACGAGGTGATTCCAGAGAGACGAAGTTACGAGAGCATCAATGCAGGACTACATAACGGGACACTGCATATGAGGCAATTAAGATCCCCTCATGGAACTCTGGGTCATCACCCGCATGCACACCACCACGGCCACACACATGCACACCACCAACATCATCAACACCTGGCAGCCCAGCCTAAAGACACTGCTAACCTCCGCACTGTGACATACATGTTTGAAGATTATCCACCTCCGCCTTACCAACCGCCACGGATTTTAGGAATTCCTAAAATGCTGCAATTGGTCCAAATTCTAGCCACAACCATACCGTCTCTCTACCAGCCAGTCGTCAACGGCCAACCATAATTCACCACGCTTATCATTCCAGCCTTGTTCCTACCTCATCTGCTTTGGGAAATAGTGGGCTAAACTATGGAGCCAGCAGCAGCGGTAGTACCACAACTTGCGGCACGAACACAGGAATCATGAGCCTGAACAGTGACAACCCCAGCACCATCGGTGGTGGAGCGATGTTGAATAACTCAATGGGAGGTGTCCAGAGCTTCCCGATAAATCTGGCCACATTTAACAGTGGAGCTGGGAACCACATGTCTGGGACTGGAGGTGGGATTAACATGGCATCACTTTTCAATCACCAGTTTTTGAGCGGCATAATGCCCCATCCGTCAGCTACCAGCAGCAACCAGCCAATGAGCTCAGGTGCTCCACTATCCAGTCTCGTCACATCCTTTGCTTCTGAAGGGTCGCACATGTCTCCAGCGTCAGGTCAGTCAGAGACAAGTGCTTGAAATATCTGACCACTATTTGAAGTTGTTTCATTACTGGCTACTCACAACTATTCACATGATTTGTGAAAAGATCTCTAAATATGGCCATAGATCAAGACAATGCTACGGTTATAGAACTTTCTATTACAAATAGATGTTTCTGCAGACAGAATGTACTGATCTGACCTGGCAGTTCTTTTTACCATTCTCGTTAACATTTGCTGTCATTTTGATAACACTGGTGTAACAGAATTTGATAAAAGACTGTTCCAAATAATTTTTTTAATGGTTTAAATGCCATTGAAGCTTCTTCTTCTGCTGTTCAGACATCAATCTTAGTAAGTTCAAAGAAAGCATTGGTCAGTTTAAGTTTGGAGACATCTCCATACAGCTTGTCTAGTTATGGTTCTGGTGATGACCATAAGAGCTTTCCCTGTCCATCCTATGTAGGTCACTGGATCACAGTCAATCACAGACATCAGCGATAAGAGGCAGTTGACAGCTGAATCAGATCACATTAAGTCTTGACAATAGACTGGTGGAGTGACAGACCAACTAGCCAATTACAACCAGTAGGTCACTGGGTCACAGCCAATCACAGACATCGGCGATAAGAGGCAGTTGACAGCTGAATCAGATCACATTAAGTCTTGACAATAGACTGGTGGAGTGACAGACCAACTAGCCAATTACAACCAGTAGGTCACTGGGTCACAGCCAATCACAGACATCGGCGATAAGAGGCAGTTGACAGCTGAATCAGATCACATTAAGTCTTGACAATAGACTGGCGGAGTGACAGACCAACTAGCCAATTACGACCAGTAGGTCACTGGATATATGGCTAAATTGACCGATCATAACATTCTCAACAAGAGCCAATAGGCATCTAGAACAGTAACAAACTGATCAATGAATCAGCCACTGACTGATTTCTGTTGGAATCCCAGGGCTTCAAACTAGGTCTCTCCGCAGGTTCTGAAGTTGTGTATCATCAAAATAAAGATGTTGAACATTTCCTTTACAAACACACATGAACCATCCCCAACATCTTCAATACAATTCTGTGAACAAATGATGGATATATCCCATCTCAACATCCGCAGGATTACAATCTTGTGAACCACTATATCCACTTGTGAAACATCCACATCTTCAGGAATTCAAAACTGACCCAGCAATTGTTGGATTATTTGTGAGACCTTCATTGATTCTCTGAAGCCATCTAGTGGTGCCATACAATGGCAGATTGGCCCCAAAAAATTGTGAGTTTGAATCAAAACGAACTTGTCGAGTGTGAAAAATCCACTTAGAACTGACCCGTTACAAAATAATTGACAAAAGACGTTGCTAATTAATTCTGAATTGCCCGACTGGAATCGCCAGTAAGACTTTTTAACAGATAAAACCGATAACTAAAAAGAGATGTTGACTAAAGACACTGTTAGATACACTCTGATTCGTCGTTTGAGACAGACAATGTCCGAGATGGAAAGATTTTTGGCTTATAAATGTGATTTTGGCCAGGAAGCAGAAGTGTATTCATGCTTTTTGTGCCTGGCAGGACTTTCTAGACCAACAAATATAATGTAATATATTACTATTTGAAAGACAGGCCATTCCATTATTTTATTTCAATTTATGATATCGCAAAATTTGTTCTCATTTTAAGCCCAGGTATGTTTATAATTTTTTTATTTAAAAATTTTATTGATGTTTTTTTTTCCCCAGAGTTTGATAATTATGCTTTGATGTTGTGTTTTCCAGTCCATGGTGTTTTTGTTGTTTATTTATTTGTTCAAAGTATGTCCATTTGTGAAACTGTTTAAAACAATTACATGCCTACCTTGGAAGTGGGGAATTAAGTAAATTCACTGTTTCTGGACCATACATTTGTTATATTTTGGTATTTCAGTGAGACTGGCTTTTGTAGAAGAATGTTCAGAGTTCCATAGAAAGTTTTTTAAAATGTTGTGACATTGTGTTTAGACACGTGAAATCACAAAATTAGTTGTTGCAAAGAGTCACAAATGGCAGTGAAATAATCTCTTCTTGATTTTGCACATTGATGTGGTGGTTGCTCCACTAATGTATCCACCTCTAGAAGGGTGCTAATGGAATAGGTTATGTTTTGTCGTCATGATCTACAGCAAGCTGCAATATCTACACTTGTCACCCCAGTGCTTCCAGCTTCAGCTCAATTTACGGCTACTGGGTTTGCCTTCCTTCTCTGATCCCTATTAACTTGGGCCACACTGATTCCAGGTTTATCACAGGGAGGTGGGAGTAGGTTCTTAATCACTTATGGTTCCCTCTCTCTGATGCCGTTAGTAAGTAATGAATCACTGGCCACTATTAGCTCATTCTTCCTTTTCTACCGCATTCATCCAAAGACCACTCCGCTTCATCGTCCATAGTTCTAGGACTTTTATTGGGCATTGATGTGTTCTATTGTGATTTACAGTAAGCTATGATATCTGTATTATCTGGAAGCAAATCATGGATAGTAGACTAACAAACAAATGAAAAGACGATCAAAGGCCACAGAGGGGAGATTTCTCAGAAGAATGTTGAAAGTTCACAGGATGGCTAAAAAGACCAATGGAGAAATTCTCAACGAGGCCAACACAAAAAGGGAGGTCCAAAAGGACATCAGAAAGAAATAATCAACATTTGTGGGCACATCAGGAGTAGAGGAATGTTGGAATACTTAGTTACAACTGGCAAAATACAGGGAAAGAGATATCGTGGACGACAAAGAGAGACAATAGTAGATAGCTTGGTGTCATGGCATGGAAAACAGTCAAGAACAGAACTGATGCCTTGCACGGTGGATAGAAGAGATTGTGGAAGAACATGATTGATTACACCAACCAGTATGGCACATGATGGCAATGTCTTGAGCAATTACCATTAGGCGTTCGGGTCTGAATTTTTATTTAACTTGGATAGACAAAATTGTTGACCGTACCTGGATTTGAACCCATGTTTTCCGTCACCCATAGATCATGAAAAGAATATGGTCACAAACACATATTCCCCGTACACCCGTAAAGGCATAGAGGAAACTTTGATTTCCTCTTTTGTTTTTACTTATGTGCATAGCACGTTTATAGTGACAACACAAAATTTTATGTAAAGAAAGGCAGAGGATGACAGCGAGGAAAAATACATTCCCTAACTATTGCCCTGGAAAAGGAGTCAATAAAGGAATCAATTAATCACAGCTGCTTGGAATAAATTAATTACAGCTGTGTGGAATAAATTAATCACAGCTGTTTGGAATAAATTAATCACAGCTGCTTGGAATAAATTAATCACAGCTGTTTGGAATAAATTAATCACAGCTGTTTGGAATAAATTAATCACAGCTGCTTGGAATCAATTAATCACAGCTGCTTGGAATCAATTAATCACAGCTGTTTAGAATAAATTAATCACAGCTGCTTGGAATCAATTAATCACAGCTGTTTAGAATAAATTAATCACAACTGTTTGGAATCAATTAATCACAACTGTTTGGAATCAATTAATCACAGCAGTTTGGAATCAATTAATCATAGCTGCTTGGAATAAATTAATCACAGCTGTTTGGAATAAATTAATCACAGCTGTTTGGAATAAATTAATCACAGCTGTTTGGAATCAATTAATCACAGCAGTTTGGAATCAATTAATCATAGCTGCTTAGAATAAATTAATCACAGCTGTTTGGAATAAATTAATCACAGCAGTTTGGAATCAATTAATCACAGCAGTTTGGAATCAGTTGATCACAGCAGTTTGGAATCAGTTGATCACAGCAGTTTGGAATAAATTAATCACAGCAGTTTGGAATCAGTTGATCACAGCAGTTTGGAATAAATTAATCACAGCAGTTTGGAATAAATTAATCACAGCAGTTTGGAATAAATTAATCACAGCAGTTTGGAATAAATTAATCACAACTGTTTGGAATAAATTAATCACAACTGTTTGGAATAAATTAATCACAGCAGTTTGGAATAAATTAAACACAGCAGTTTGGAATAAATTAATCACAACTGTTTGGAATAAATTAATCACAACTGTTTGGAATAAATTAATCACAACTGTTTGGAATAAATTAATCACAGCTGTTTGGAATAAATTAATCACAACTGTTTGGAATAAATTAATCACAGCAGTTTGGAATAAATTAAACACATCAGTTTGGAATAAATTAATCACAGCAGTTTGGAATAAATTAATCACAGCTGTTTGGAATAAATTAATCACAACTGTTTGGAATAAATTAATCACAGCAGTTTGGAATAAATTAAACACATCAGTTTGGAATAAATTAATCACAGCAGTTTGGAATAAATTAATCACAACTGTTTGGAATAAATTAATCACAGCAGTTTGGAATAAATTAATCACAGCAGTTTGGAATAAATTAATCACAGCAGTTTGGAATCAATTAATCACAGCAGTTTGGAATCAGTTGATCACAGCAGTTTGGAATAAATTAATCACAGCAGTTTGGAATCAGTTGATCACAGCAGTTTGGAATAAATTAATCACAGCAGTTTGGAATAAATTAATCACAGCAGTTTGGAATAAATTAATCACAGCAGTTTGGAATAAATTAATCACAGCAGTTTGGAATAAATTAATCACAACAGTTTGGAATAAATTAATCACAGCAGTTTGGAATCAGTTGATCACAGCAGTTTGGAATAAATTAATCACAGCAGTTTGGAATAAATTAATCACAGCAGTTTGGAATAAATTAATCACAACTGTTTGGAATAAATTAATCACAGCAGTTTGGAATAAATTAAACACAGCAGTTTGGAATAAATTAATCACAACTGTTTGGAATAAATTAATCACGTTTGGAATAAATTAATCACAACTGTTTGGAATAAATTAATCACAGCTGTTTGGAATAAATTAATCACAACTGTTTGGAATAAATTAATCACAGCAGTTTGGAATAAATTAAACACATCAGTTTGGAATAAATTAATCACAGCAGTTTGGAATAAATTAATCACAGCTGTTTGGAATAAATTAATCACAACTGTTTGGAATAAATTAATCACAGCAGTTTGGAATAAATTAAACACATCAGTTTGGAATAAATTAATCACAGCAGTTTGGAATAAATTAATCACAGCAGTTTGGAATAAATTAATCACAACTGTTTGGAATAAATTAATCACAGCAGTTTGGAATAAATTAATGACAGCAGTTTGGAATAAATTAATCACAGCAGTTTGGAATCAATTAATCACAGCAGTTTGGAATCAGTTGATCACAGCAGTTTGGAATAAATTAATCACAGCAGTTTGGAATCAGTTGATCACAGCAGTTTGGAATAAATTAATCACAGCAGTTTGGAATAAATTAATCACAGCAGTTTGGAATAAATTAATCACAGCAGTTTGGAATAAATTAATCACAGCAGTTTGGAATAAATTAATCACAACAGTTTGGAATAAATTAATCACAGCAGTTTGGAATCAGTTGATCACAGCTTTTTGTCGCTGTTATTTTAGATTGCTAATTTCAGAAAATAACCTGTTTATATATTGTTCTATAGTACATTCAGGTTGATTAGAAGTTATACTTGAAATGACACTCAAGGTTAATGATACAAGTATGTGTATTTTAACTGTTAACATCAGGAATTGTGTTGTGTAGATGTGTTTTCAATTGAAGGTATGTGTGTCTGAACATCTGAAGTTGTGTTGCAGGTTTGGCCGAAGCTTCCTGACATGACACTGAACTTCATGTCACCAATTTCAAACTTGTGTATAAATTCTGTTCCCAGTTAGAGTTTGGAAAATATCAATCAAGTTACAAAGATGATCTTAAATGACATCAAAGACTTTTAATAGGACATTTGGACAAAATGCTTTCAGGTCAACAGTAGCATCCATGATCCAGGTGTCAAGAGTTAAAGTGTATTCCTTCAACTGAACTCTTTTTCAGCTTTGGTAGTATCCAGACTAGCATAGAAATATGAGAAATGACAAAACGTTAAAATATATCTATATTCAAGACAAGAAGGTGGTCATGTGATGAGAAGAGACAAGAAGCTGGTCATATGTTGGCCATGTGATGAGAAAAGACAAGAAGGTGGTCATTTGTTGGCCATGTGATGAGAAGAGACAAGAAGGTGGTCATATGTTGGCCATGTGATGAGAAGAGACAAGAAGGTGGTCATATGTTGGTCATGTGATGAGAAGAGACAAGAAGGTGGTCATATGTTGGCCATGTGATGAGAAGAGACAAGAAGGTGGTCATATGTTGGCCATGTGATGAGAAGAGACAAGAAGGTGGTCATATGTTGGCCATGTGATGAGAAGAGACAAGAAGGTGGTCATATGTTGGCCATGTGATGAGAAGAGACAAGAAGGTGGTCATATGTTGGCCATGTGATGAGAAGAGACAAGAAGGTGGTCATATGTTGGCCATGTGATGAGAAGAGACAAGAAGGTGGTCATATGTTGGCCATGTGATGAGAAGAGACAAGAAGGTGGTCATATGTTGGCCATGTGATGAGAAGAGACAAGAAAATCTCAAAGCAAGCCCTTAAATAGGAATCAAAGGGTAAAAGAAAAAGAGGCAGACCTAGAGAAACACTAAGAAGAAAATTGAAGTGAGAGGCAACAACAGCTGGGATCAGCACCCTTGCAGAAACTGAGGGGTTCAAATGGGGGAGACGTGGCAAGATACAATCTGTGTTCTGTGCAAGGTCAGATAACAAAGATTGTCAGACATAGTTGAAATGTTGCACCCGTTGTGCTGGACAATAGACAGATAGTATCAGATATTAATGGTATTAATCTATACTATGCCATTTCTATGCCAGATAAACAACAAATGATAAATAGCATTTTCATACCAACTTTGTGCTATGAAAGTCAAACATGGACCCTTTCTAAATCACAATTAAGAAAGATCAATACATGTGAGATGTGATGCTTGAGAAAAGTAACAAACAACACAAGAAGAGATAGAATACCAAATGAAACCATAAGAAAAATGGTAGGAACTAAACCCTGCCAAGAATATATAGAACAACAACAACTTAAATGGTTGGGCCACCTGGTCAGAATGAATCCTCACCAATCACCATCAATGGCGTTCTTCTCGAGAATGCATGGAAAAAGACCCAGAAGAAGATGGATAGATGCAGTGACAGAGACATGTAACAACAAAGGAAAATCACTAATTCAGACAGTTCGAGCAGCTCAAGAACGACAAATGATATAAACCACGACACCTTTTAGGTATCAGTGAGAAAGAGAAAAGAAGATGGATAGATGCAGTGACAGAGACATGTAACAACAAAGGAAAATCACTAATTCAGACAGTTCGAGCAGCTCAAGAACGACAAATGATATAAACCACGACACCTTTTAGGTATCAGTGAGAAAGAGAAAAGAAGAAGATGAAGAATCGATACTAACGGTGTTTCCATTTCTTCTACCATGTAATGAACACCTCTATGAAGCAGTCTTGAATTTCTTGTCCCAGCATTCATGCTTCATCTGTGCTGCTTTGATTAATGCTACAGTTGAATGTAAACACTCTTTTGTCACTGATCATTTTGTTTTCTAAGTGACTTTTGTGTTTGTTGACCTCCATGTTGTATGATTATACTTTCAAGACAAAACATTTTTTTCAAGCCTAAAAAGTAATCATGAATAAGTTTTCCCTGGCCTAGAGTTGTGTAATGAATATTGTTTTTTCATTCATTTCTGATAATTTGGACATAGATCTGAGTTGCCAGGTTGGCATTATATTTATAACAGGGGTTTCCAAAATTTTAGTAGCTGGGTCACTTGAATGTTAAAAAAAATTGTTGTTGATATGTTGCTGCACAGGAAAACTAAAAAGTTTCACTCTTTTATGGGAAAACTTTGCTCTTTTATGGGAAAACTTTGCTCTTTTAATGAACTCACTTTCATAAAAACACCACACAGATTAAACAGTTGTGTTTATTTTAAGCAAAGCAAGATAAATAAAATATAGATATAGGAGTGATAGACCAAGTTAACCCTTCAGGTATAGTGTGAAAACCCCTGATTGATTGCATTATACTTGATAACATTTTGATCTCAATTGCCCTGTTTTTCTGTTTTGTTAACTCTCAGGGTTCTGGAGTCAGTGAGTTAAATTTTAAAACCCAACTTTTGAAAAAAATTAACATGTGGCACTGACTTTTTATTCTTTTTCTGCATTTAGTCAAAGGCTGCTTTTGTTCTTAGTTCAATCCCAGAAGAATTTTTTTTTTTTTCGTTCGCCAGTGTCAAGTCCCTTGAGGCTAGGAACTGAATTATGCGTGTTAATCCGTTTTTTTCCTGGCAGCCGTGTTCACAGGGGTCCCTGTCCACACAGGCAGATAACTGACTTTGGAGGTACTGACTTTTTTTCCCTTCAATGAGTAATAGACAGTTCAAGCCGGGCCTCGCTGCTGAGACCATGTTGCTTGCTACAGAGAGGAATCGCAAATAAAAATCTCAACTGGTTCAGCCGGGATTTGAACTCACAACCTCTCTGTCTCAAGGCCAGCGTCTTGCTCAAGACCAACCAGTCCCCTCAAAAGGATTTTATTGGATGAAAGTTGCTTTGTTTCCAGGAAGCCTTGATATCCACTTCTGATTCCACTCACAATTGACTGACTCCAATTTTTACACTCTACCCACAATTGACTGACTAAAATTTTTACACTCCACCCACAATTGACTGACTCCAATTTTTACACTCTACCCACAATTTACTGACTCCAATTTTTACACTCTACCCACAATTGACTGACTCAAATTTTTACACTCCACTCACAATAGACTACAATCCTTCAGTCTGCCAAAAATTTACTGACTCCATTTCTTTAATTGCAATTAAATTGACTGATTCCAAACTGCTGACTATATCCAAAATTGACTGACTCTAAAACTTAATTGACTCCACAATCCTGAGATTAACTCAATCTGAAATAACTAATTTCGTCTGTAATTGTACATCTGATCCAGTTATTGAATCTCCACAACATGTACATAGACCACTTCACGTGTTTTCGGCACATTGAGACCAAAAAAATATATATATTGTGTGTCTTGTTCAAAATTAATTTGGCTTTCTTGTATTACCTGGTCATCGTAATATTGCTGGGGACAGACTTAACTAAAGTCAGTGTTTTCCTTGGCTCAGACAGGTGGTCCCACCTGATGTACAATATATCCACAGCTTGTGTGGACCTTGTGTGTGCATCTCAAGTTGAAGGACGTATGTGGATAAATTGTCAAGGCCTCAAAATTCAAAGACTTCAGTCTTGGGTATGACCAAGTCAAGTTTTAAAATCTTCGAAACATCAGGGACTTGGCGTGGATTTATTGCCCTGGGTATGAGGCAAGTAGTAAAAAAAGGAAACTTTAAATATAAGTGTTTGCATGGATCCACTGTCCTGGACATGGGAGCATAGAGGCTTCAATCTTCATGGACTAGTGTGTGAATCTACTGTCCTAGACATGAGAGGATAGAGGCTTCAATCTTCAGGGGCTTGTGTGTGGATCTGTTGTCCTCTACATGAGTAGATAGAGGCTTCAATCTTCATGGGCTAGTGTGTGGATCTGTTGTCCTCTACATGAGTAGATAGAGGCTTCAATCTTCATGGACTAGTGTGTGAATCTACTGTCCTAGACATGAGAGGATAGAGGCTTCAATCTTCAGGGGCTTGTGTGTGGATCTGTTGTCCTATACATGAGTAGATAGAGGCTTCAATCTTCATGGGCTATTGTGTGGATCTGTTGTCCTATACATGAGTAGATAGAGGCTTCAATCTTCATGGGCTAGTGTGTGGATCTGTTGTCCTCTACATGAGTAGATAGAGGCTTCAATCTTCATGGGCTAGTGTGTGGATCTGTTGTCCTATACATGAGTAGATAGAGGCTTCAATCTTCATAGATTAGTGTATGGATCTGTTGTCCTATACATGAGTAGAGGCTTCAATCTTCATAGATTAGTGTATGGATCTGTTGTCCTATACATGAGTAGATAGAGGCTTCAATCTTCATGGACTAGTGTATGGATCTGTTGTCCTATACATGAGAGGATAGAGGCTTCAAACTTCATGGGCTAGTGTATGGATCTGTTGTCCTATACATGAGTAGATAGAGGCTTCAATCTTCATGGACTAGTGTATGGATCTGTTGTCCTATACATGAGAGGATAGAGGCTTCAATCTTCATGGACCTGTGTGTGGATCTGTTGTCCTATACATGAGTAGATAGAGGCTTCAATCTTCATGGGCTAGTGTGTGGATCTGTTATCCTCTACATGAGTAGATAGAGGCTTCAATCTTCATGGCTAGTGTATGGATCTGTTGTCCTAGTAGATAGAGGCTTCAATCTTCATGGGCTAGTGTGTGGATCTGTTGTCCTCTACATGAGTAGATAGAGGCTTCAATCTTCATGGACTAGTGTATGGATCTGTTGTCCTCTACATGAGTAGATAGAGACTTCAATCTTCATGGGCTAGTGTGTGGATCTGTTTGTCCTCTACATGAGTAGATAGAGACTTCAATCTTCATGGGCTAGTGTGTGGATCTGTTGTCCTCTACATGAGTAGATAGAGACTTCAATCTTCATGGGCTAGTGTGTGGATCTGTTGTCCTCTACATGAGTAGATAGAGGCTTCAATCTTTATGGGCTAGTGTGTGAATCTACTGTCCTAGACATGAGTAGATAGAGGCTTCAATCTTAATGGGCTAGTGTATGGATCTGTTGTCTTATACATGAGTAGATAGAGGCTTCAATCTTCATGGACCTGTGTGTGGATCTATTGTCCTATACATGAGTAGATAGAGGCTTCAATCTTCATGGACCTGTGTGTGGATCTGTTGTCCTATACATGAGTAGATAGAGGCTTCAATCTTCATGGACCTGTGTGTGGATCTGTTGTCCTATACATAGTAGATAGAGGCTTCAATCTTCATGGACCTGTGTGTGGATCTGTTGTCCTATACATGAGTAGCTAGAGGCTTCAATCTTCATGGACCTGTGTGTGGATCTGTTGTCCTCTACACGAGTAGATAGAGGCTTCAATCTTCATGGACCTGTGTGTGGATCTGTTGTCCTATACATGAGAGGATAGAGGCTTCAATGTTCATGGACCTGTGTGTGGATCTGTTGTCCTATACATGAGAGGATAGAGGCTTCAATGTTCATGGACTAGTGTATGGATCTGTTGTCCTATACATGAGAGGATAGTACTTATAGAGATCTCCAACTTCTATGATCTGTGCACAATGAGAAAATCTTCACATCAAATTAAGAGACCAAAAACATCAAAATTAAACAATGTATTCTGTCCTTCAGGACAGAACAACTTGTACAAGCAGTGACGTGAAATCAATAAAGTTGGAGAGATCCCTGTTAAGTTCAATACGCATTTGAGTTATTGATTATTGATTTGATGTAAAGAGTGTGTTTTGTCATGTATGGTGGGGGGGGGGGGGGGGGGTGTCTGAGTGTTGTCTTTGTCTCCTTTAGCTGATGGAGTAAACATCATAGTTTGTCTCACCTTATTTAGCTGCTATATACCATTTTGTGTTTATTTGACCATGTTTCCTGCAGATGTACTAGCGACCCCATATAGTATTTAATATTCTATATATTTTATGCCTGTGCTTATCTACAACTCATAGCTGATTGTTTGCACCAGGATTGATGAACCAGAACTTTTCAGATCATGCTCCAACTCTTAGTTGTGCCCCAGAAATAATCTAACTGGCCTTGTCTGACCAAATGAGCCTTAGTGGTGCCCTAGAAATAATATAACCGTCTAGTCTGAACAAATGAGCCTTAGTGGTGCCCCAGAAACAATCTAACCGGTCTAGTCTGAACAAATGAGCCTTAGTGGTGCCCTAGAAATAATCTAACCGGCCTAGTCTAACCAAATGAGCCTTAGTGGTGCCTAGAAATAATCTAACCGGCCTAGTCTAACCAAATGAGCCTTAGTGGTGCCCTAGAAATTCTAACCGGTCTAGTCTGAACAAATGAGCCTTAGTGGTGCCCAGAAACAATCTAACCGGTCTAGTCTGACCAAATGAGCTTAGTGGTGCCCCAGAAACAATCTAACCGGTCTAGTCTGACCAAATGAGCAGGAATCAAGAGGGAAGACCATAAGAGCTCAGATCTCAAAGTATATCCCTCAACGTGTAGTGACTAACGTCACCAAAGCTGTGTTGGTTGACAAGTCTTCTTTAGATTCCTACATAGCGTTGTCGTCTGGCATCTCCCACTTTGACATGATATTCGTGAAGTCTGTTGCTGAATAATAGTCATTTTTTTGGGTCCAGTATCCCTGAGGAATTCAGAATGTCAGGTTGGTCCACTGCACTTCCTCACCCAATATTAGCCAAACTGGCAAGTCTGTCAGCACGCTCATTACCTCATACACCCACATGCTTTGGCACGCAAATGAAGCAGACTTTTGTTAGAATAGACCACAGATGAAGCAGACTTTTGTTAGAATAGACCGCAGATGAAGCAGACTTTTGTTGCAAATGAAGCAGACTTTTGTTAGGATAGACCACAGATGAAGCAGACTTTTGTTAGAATAGACCGCAGATGAAGCAGACTTTTGTTGCAAATGAAGCAGACTTTTGTTAGAATAGACCTTCCCAGAAAGCCTAACTGCTGCGGTAGAGCCCAGCCAGATGTGATTTTTCTGAGCCTACTCACTGAGTAAACACACGTGTGTACAAGGCTGTGCCTGAGCCTACTCACTGAGTAAACACACGTGTGTACAGGGCTGTGCATGAGTCTACTCACTGAGTAAACACACGTGTGTACAGGCTGTGCATGAGTCTACTCACTGAGTAAACACACATGTGTACAAGGCTGTGCCTGAGCCTACCCAACACACATGTGTACAAGGCTGTGCCTGAGCCTACTCACTGAGTAAACACACGTGTGTACAAGGATGTGCCTGAGCCTACTCACTGAGTAAACACACGTGTGTACAAGGCTGTGCCTGAGCCTACTCACTGAGTAAACACACATGTGTACAAGGCTGTGCCTGAGCCTACTCACTGAGTAAAACACGTGTGTACAGGGATGTGCCTGAGCCTACTCACTGAGTAAACACACGTGTGTACAAGGCTGTGCCTGAGCCTACTCACTGAGTAAACACACGTGTGTACAAGGCTGTGCCTGAGCCTACTCACTGAGTAAACACACGTGTGTACAAGGCTGTGCCTGAGCCTACTCACTGAGTACCCACACATGTGTACACGGCTGTGCCTGAGCCTACTCACTGAGTAAACACACATGTGTACAAGGATGTGCCTGAGCCTACTCACTGAGTAAACACACATGTGTACAAGGCTGTGCCTGAGCCTACTCACTGAGTAAACACACATGTGTACAAGGATGTGCCTGAGCCTACTCACTGAGTAAACACACATGTGTACAAGGATGTGCCTGAGCCTACTCACTGAGTAAACCACATGTGTAAAGGGCTGTGCCTGAGTCTACTCACTGAGTAAACACACATGTGTACAGGGCTGTGCCTGAGTCTACTCACTGAGTAAACACACGTGTGTACAAGGCTGTGCCTGAGCCTACTCACTGAGTAAACACACGTGTGTACAAGGCTGTGCCTGAGCCTACTCACTGAGTAAACACACGTGTGTACAGGGCTGTGCCTGAGCCTACTCACTGAGTAAACACACGTGTGTACAAGTCTGTGCCTGAGCCTACTCACTGAGTAAACACACGTGTGTACACGGCTGTGCCTAAGCCTACTCACTAAGTAAACACACTTGTGTACAGGGCTGTGCCTGAGTCTTCTCACTGAGTAAACACACGTGTGTACAGGGCTGTGCCTGAGCCTACTCACTGAGTAAACACACGTGTGTACAAGGCTGTGCCTGAGCCTACTCACTGAGTAAACACACATGTGTACAAGGCTGTGCCTCAAGCATCTACGCTCTATTAACGTCCTTTTTGTGACAAACGAAGAAAAGACTTCATTTCTTGACTGGTTTGATGGGCGGGAAAGAGAGAAAGAAAGAAAAGCAGATGGAAAGAAAGAAGCAGATGGAAAGAAAGAAAGCAGATGGAAAGAGAGAAAGAAAAGCAGATGGAAAGAAATAAAAGCTGATGGAAAGAGAGAAAGAAAAGCAGATGGAAAGAAAGAAAGAAAGAAAGAAAGAAAAAGAAAGAAAGAAAGAAAGAAAGTAAGCAGATGGAAAGAGAGAAGAAAAGCAGATGGAAAGAAAGAAAGCAGATGGAAAGAAAGAAAAGCAGATGGAAAGAAAGAAAGAAAGAGTGATGTATTACCTGAACTAAGTAAGTTAAAAAAAAAAAAAAAAAAAAGTAAAGTACCCCTGTCACGCCAAGTGGCGTATAGGGAATATAGTGTTAGTGACCATACATTTTACAGACCTTCCGCACATTATTTTTGGGGTCGGTATTACGCCCGTGCCGCTTCACTTTCCCAGAAAAATCCGGTACCCATTAAAGGCTGGGCCTGGACTAAGGTTATAAGGCAATTCTAAAGAAGACGTTCTTGAAGTTCCAGAATGAGACAACCTCTTGGCTCACACAATTCTAAAGAAGACGTTCTTGTAGTTCCAGAATGAGACAACCTCTTGGCTCACACAATTCTAAAGAAGACGTTCTTGTAGTTCCAGAATGAGACAACCTCTTGGCTCACACAATTCTAAAGAAGACGTTCTTGTAGTTCCAGAATGAGACAACCTCTTGGCTCACACAATTCTAAAGAAGACGTTCTTGTAGTTCCAGAATGAGACAACCTCTTGCTCACACAATTCTAAAGAAGACGTTCTTGTAGTTCCAGAATGAGACAACCTCTTGGCTCACACAATTCTAAAGAAGACGTTCTTGTAGTTCCAGAATGAGACAACCTCTTGGCTCACACAATTCTAAAGAAGACGTTCTTGTAGTTCCAGAATGAGACAACCTCTTGGCTCACACAATTCTAAAGAAGACGTTCTTGTAGTTCCAGAATGAGACAACCTCTTGGCTCACACAATTCTAAAGAAGACGTTCTTGAAGTTCCAGAATGAGACAACCTCTTGGCTCACACAATTCTAAAGAAGACGTTCTTGTAGTTCCAGAATGAGACAACCTCTTGGCTCACACAATTCTAAAGAAGACGTTCTTGTAGTTCCAGAATGAGACAATCTCTTGGCTCACACAATTCTAAAGAAGACGTTCTTGAAGTTCCAGAATGAGACAGCCTCTTGGCTCACACATTCTAAAGAAGACGTTCTTGTAGTTCCAGAATGAGACAGCCTCTTGGCTCACACAATTCTAAAGAAGACGTTCTTGAAGTTCCAGAATGAGACAACCTCTTGGCTCACACAATTCTAAAGAAGATGTTCTTGAAGTTCCAGAATGAGACAACCTCTTGGCTCACACAATTCTAAAGAAGACGTTCTTGAAGTTCCAGAATGAGACAACCTCTTGGCTCACACAATTCTAAAGAAGACGTTCTTGTAGTTCCAGAATGAGACACCTCTTGGCTCACACAATTCTAAAGAAGACGTTCTTGTAGTTCCAGAATGAGACAACCTCTTGGCTCACACAATTCTAAAGAAGACGTTCTTGAAGTTCCAG
This sequence comes from Megaustenia siamemsis, assembly GCA_032433765.1. Classification (NCBI taxonomy): domain Eukaryota; kingdom Metazoa; phylum Mollusca; class Gastropoda; order Stylommatophora; family Ariophantidae; genus Megaustenia; species Megaustenia siamemsis. Next base: position 28,288,987 of record JAVIAB010000099.1, read on the forward strand.
AATGAGACAACCTCTTGGCTCACACAATTCTAAAGAAGACGTTCTTGAAGTTCCAGAATGAGACAACCTCTTGGCTCACACAATTCTAAAGAAGACGTTCTTGAAGTTCCAGAATGAGACAACCTCTTGGCTCACACAATTCTAAAGAAGACGTTCTTGAAGTTCCAGAATGAGACAGCCTCTTGGCTCACACCAGGAAAAGACAACCATGATTCCTCGTACACAGAAGAAGTTGGAGTCTTTAGTCAAAACAAGGAATTTAAAGGCACTAGAGCTGTTAGAGAACAAGCTGAAAGCAAGAATGATGAACTCTCAACCTGGGCTAGGAGATAAGACATCATCTCTCCGGCAGCATCACAGGTTCGCAATCTTCCTCCACATCAATTCTGTATGATGTGTCAATCTCACTCAGGTTTATAGTTTGCTTGTATTCACACAATGATTACAAAATACACCTCGTCGTCATCCGCCCTTAAAAGAGCGTTAACTCTTTCAGTACTGAAGGTTTTTATCGATTTAGCGGTAGAGATTTCTGAGACAACACTTGTCATATTTGTAAATATTCATCGACATGTTTTATATTTATCTAACACTTAACTTATTAGATATGCATTTGTAATTAAACAAAAATTAGATTTCAGCAATACCAAGATGGCACAAGAGGTTTAAAAGAATATGGTTTGATGATGGTTTAATCAGGTTAAGAGAGACGCACTGTGCGCGAAACATACGGAAAGAGATACGTCTGCGTGGTGTTGTGGTCGGCAATATAACTGTGATATTTGCGCCTTTCAACCCAACACATCCGACTCATTCACAAGATTTTAAGTCTTGTGTTGCCTTCCCTCTCGACCCCTTCTCACTTGACCAGACTAGACTAGTTAGTTTTAATTGTTGGAGGCACCACGAAGAGGTAGAGTAGGTTTCTTTGTGGTTCTGGTTCACCGATCTTGGCGCAAACCATCAGCTATGACTCACTGACAACTTCAGCTCTGCTGCTGTCAGGCTGACCTTCAGTATGGTAGTTGATGCACTATCTTTTCCTCTCATCTCCGTGTTATTGTCTTTTTCCTGTTGTTTCTAGCTTGAGGGCCTACTCTGTGGTTCTCCTATTTCTTGTTATGAAAGCCAGCATATGCCACATTGTCTTCTTATTTATCGTTGATACTGTTGGATGCCTGATCATTTCTCTCATACTCTACTAGTCTTGAATTCATTCAATTGCATTCATTCATTGGGTGCTGTCTTCACATCGAAGGTCGGCTACCATGGAGCGTCATTCATTGGGTGTTGTCTCCACATCGAAGGTCGGCTACCATGGAGTGTCATTCATTGGGTGCTGTCTTCACATCGAAGGTCGGCTACCATGGAGTGTCATTCATTGGGTGCTGTCTCCACATCGAAGGTCGGCTACCATGGAGCGTCATTCATTGGGTGCTGTCTTCACATCGAAGGTCGGCTACTATGGAGCGTCATTCATTGGGTGCTGTCTTCACATCGAAGGTCGCTACCATGGAGCGTCATTCATTGGTGCTGTCTCCACATCGAAGGTCGGCTACTATGGAGCGCCATTCTTTCATTGAGTGCTGTCTCCACATCAAAGGTCGGCTACCATGGAGCGCCATTCTTTCATTGAGTGCTGTCTCCACATCGAAGGTTGACTACCATGGAACCCCACTTTACTCTGTCTCCTATCTTGATAGTGCATGTTGTGTCATCGCCTCACCACCTTTTGATGTTATCAGTCCATTTTATTCTTGGTGTGCCTCGTCTACCCTGTACTTCCCTTCCAAGATGACCTTCAGTAGAACACATATCCCAACAATGTCAGTTGTCTTGTTCGAATTATGTTAAGTAGTTCTTTTTTCTTTTGTCAGCTGATTCAGAACTTCCTTGTTTGTCCTCTTTTCCTTCCACCCACTTTCCTTTAGATCCACATGTCAGTTACCTCCAAAGTATTTTCCCGTCAACATTTCGTTTTTGAATGTATCGAGTTGATTTCTTTCGTTACTTTCCAACTCTCACATTTTGTTGTACATGGAACACAACAATGGCGGAATGAGCTCGTTCACCGTTGTCGCTGTAAGTTTTTGTTAACATTTTTTGTTCATTTTAAAAAAATCTTGAACTTAAATACAAAGCTTAGGATATATTATTTATTTTTACTTAAGTATGTGAGCTTAGTATGATTGAATGTCTCCTTAGCTTGTCAGAGGAGCGATTAGAAGTGAGAAAGAGTTGACAGCTGTTTCAATGTCAACGCTCGCAGGACAGAGACAACGTGACTGGACTCCGTGGACTCACCTCCACGACTCTCAACCATTATTAATTAATTAAATCAATCAGGCCACAATGGCAGACGACGTGAAGATCAAATTAGAAAGATCAAAATGTTGGGTAGCAAAAGTATCGAGGAAACGAAATGATAGAGTCAACACACATGACACAAGGACAGGGCAACCGTCAACCGGTTCAAATTGGAAAAAATATGTTAGAGGTCATCAATAATGGTGGCTGTCTAATGTAAATGAGAACAAGAAGAGTGCGGGCAGCAACTGCTTTCACAACAAATAACAACTATTTAACACGAAGATCAGCATGTGCCATACCATTGGCGTAGGTGATCATGTCCTTCCACAATCTTCTATCTACCATGCATCGTATCAGTTCTGTTGTTGACTGTTTTTCCATGCCATGACACAAGCTATCCAGTATTTTCTCTCTTTGTCGTCCATGATCTCCCTTTTCTGTATTTTGCCAGCTGTAACCAAGTATTCCAACTTTCCTCTTCTCATGATGTGCCCGAAAAATGTTGATTGTTTCTCTCTGATGTTTTTTTAGGAACTCCCTTTTTGTGTTGGCCTCTTTGAGAACTTCTCGTTGTCTTTTTATCTGTCCAGGGAACTTTCAACAATCTTCTGAGAAATCCCATCTCTGTGGCCTTTAATCGTCTTTTCATTTGTTTTGTCTACTGTCCATGATTCGCTTCCATAAGTCAGATTGGTTCTATATAGCACAGATGACTCTCTTTCTCGTTTCTATTGACATAGATTTGTTGCATAATATATTTTTCATTTTCTGAAATGCTATTTCGGCTTGAGCTATTTTGCTTTTTATTTCCGTGATGCATCTTCCATCCGATATTATTGTTGTAACCCACATTATTTGACGCTCAGAACTTGTTTCAGATTTGTCTTGTTTATTGTTTTGTTGCATAATGATGATTATAGGTCAGTCAAACTCAGTGGCGTATTCTATGCTACCGCCGTGAACTTGAACATATTAACGAAATACAAAGGAAATGATAATTTATTATATTTTTTTCATAATTATATTACAAATTTTCGAATATTCTATTACACATTTCGTAGGCCAATATGATTTATTTGCTTTGATTTGCATTTATTAAAGCAAGGTTTTCCTATGGCCACTATAACGTTTGTGAATGAAACCGAAACTACCCTAAGATAGTGCATGAAACCGCTAATAACAGCGGTACAGTTGTCTTCTCTCCGACTTACAATAAATGACCTTGACATTAAAAATTCTAGTGAAAATAATAAAGCGAGAGCTACCTATACATAATGCGGTTTCATGGGTTATTTTTAGCTTTAGCCAATCAGAATCATCACAAAATGAAAATGAAACTGTCTGATTACCGGAACTTCCTAACCTATCTATAACTTCGCAGCATGCGCATCAGCATCTGTAGAAAGAATTTTTTCTGCTCTCAAGAGAATCAAATCTTATTGTCGCTCAACTCAGACACAAGAACGCTTATCTGGTTTGGCATTAATGACCATTGAGAAATCATTCCCTCAGAAACTTAGAAACCACCCAACAGTACTTTCAATGACAAAGTCATCGATTTTCGTCCAAACAAGACGGTTAAAGTTTACATATATAGTAAGTAATTTAAAATGTAGTTATGTCATTAGCAAATATTACTTCATGTTAGCCTACTGAATATAATGTATGTCTTTATTTATTATGTCAGCGGTAGCATAGACCCCAAAACCAGTATACGCCACTGGTCAAATTAAAATACTAGAATAATTCGCACAATACCAGTTCTTATATGCCGGGCTTTTTTCAGGCGGAAAGGCCGGAAAGTGTTTTTGTAAACTGTCATGGCTTTAGCAGTCACTGAACCTCAAAACTCACTGCCTGTTTTGAATTTCCATCTGAGAAATATAACATAAATTAATCATCATGTGCCATACCGGTTGCGTAGGCGATCATGTGTCCTTCCACAATCTTCTTTCTGCAGTACATCGTATCAGTTCTGTTGTTGACTGTTTTCCATGCCTGAACCAAGCTATCCAGTATTTTCTCTCTTTGTCGTCCGCGATCTCTCTTTCCTTTTATTTTGCCAGTTGTAACCATGTATTCCAACTTTCCTCTTCTCATGATGTGCCCGAAAAAATGTTGATTGTTTCTTTCTGATGTTTTTTAGGAGTTCCCTTTTTGTGTTGGCCTCTTTGAGAACTTCCTCATTGGTCTTTTTATCTGTCCGGGAACTTTCAACATTCTTCTGAGAAATCCCATCTCTGTGGCCTCTATCGTCTTTTCATTTGTTTGTCTACTGTCCATGATTCGCTTTCATAGATCAGAATTGGTTCTACATAGCACAGATGAGCTCTCTTTCTCATTTCTATTGACATAGATTTGTTGCATAAGATATTTTTCATTTTCTGAAATGCTATTTTTGCCTGAGCTATTCTGCTTTTTATTTCCGTGGTGCATCTCCCATCTGATGTTATTATTGTGCCCAAGTATTTGACGCGTTGCACTTGTTTCAGATTTGTCCTGTTTATGCTGCATGATGGTGATGATTGTTTAAGTTACTAATATCATTTAATGTCACGAATTATATCACATCGGACCTCAGGTTTATTACACATGTTTTTATTTCTTTTGAATTCCAGTAAACCGTATTTTTGTCTTTTTATCTTTTTATCACTACTTATATGGCAGCAAAACATGGACATCTAATTGCAGAATTAGATAGATAAATACAAGAATGGAAATAGGTGTTACCATGAGATTACAGGTATCTTGCACAGAGGTCACACACTAACGAGGAAGTTCATATCACCAGTGGCATGGGTCATACGAAGAGTTCTTATGTTGGATTTATTTTAAAAATGTTTTGGTATAAGCATGTCACATGATTTAACTGCCTGGCTAGAAATTTACAGGGACAAGTTGTGGGTGGGAAAAGAACCATATCAAATCTATCAGTTCTAATATCTATTTGTGACGATCTAGCCGTGATCTCTTGACAAGGATCCGTGGATGGTATGGGATCTTGCCTAGACCAATTTAACGTGTAAGCACGGTGATCTCATCCGATCTATCAGTTCTTAGATCTCTTTTTAGGGGTCTCGCCATGGCCAATTTACCTGGAGCAGTGATCTATCGGTTCTTAGATCTCTTGTTGGGGGTCTCGCCATGGCCAATTTACCTGGAGCATTGATCTATCGATTCTTAGATCTCATGTTGGGTCTCGCCATAACCAATTTACCTGAGCAGTGATCTATCGTTCTTAATCTCATGTTGGGGTCTCGCCATGGCCAATTTACCTGGAGCAGTGATCTATCGGTTCTTAGATCTCTTGTTGGGGTCTCGCCATAACCAATTTACCTGGAGCATTGATCTATCGGTTCTTAGATCTCATGTTGGGGGTCTCGCCATAACCAATTTACCTGGAGCATTGATCTATCAGTTCTTAGATCTCTTGTTAGGGGTCTCGCCATAACCAATTTACCTGGAGCATTGATCTATCATTCATAGATCTCTTGTTAGGGTCTCGCCATGACCAATTTACCTGGAGCATTGATCTATCAGTTTCTTAGACATGGCCAATTTACCTGGAGCATTGATCTATCAGTTCTTAGATCTCACTAAGAAACCGGGGGGGGGGGATGTTGTGAGTTGTATATAACGGTGTACATATAACGTATACATATTACGGTGTACATATAACGGTGTACATGTAACGGTGTACATATAACGGTATACATGTACATGTAACGTGTACATATACGGTGTACATGTACATATAACGGTATACATATAACGGTGTACATGAACGGTGTACATATAACGGTATACATGTAACGGTGTACATGTACATGTAACGGTGTACATATAACGATGTACATATAACGGTGTATATGTAAACGGTGTACATATAACGGTATACATATAACGGTGTACATGTAACGGCGTTATTACACATCAGTTTTGCACTGATAATTTAGTTGATTTCCTGGTGTGTGTTTGAACCGTCAGGACTTGTCTGCTAGCGGTGCAGTGAATCTCTTGTGTGGACAAACTGGATAATTCCCTTCCAAGAATGTTTCCTGCAAGTTGTAGGAGCGTGCCAACGGTTCGTTGGATCTTCATCTTCTGAAAGTTTAAATCACTCTCTCTCTCTGGTGACGACCCTGGGAATGATTCTTTCATCGAGACTGACACACAACCGTCTGTGAACTGTTGTATAAGTACTAAGTAACATGTGACGAGACTGAAACACAACCGTCTATGAGTTGTTGTATAGTGACTAAGTAACATGTGACGAGACTGAGACACAGCCGTCTATGGACTGTTGAATAAGTGACTAAGTAACATGTGACGACTGAGACACAACCGTCTATGGACTGTTGTATAAGTGACTAAGTAACATGTGACGAGACTGAGACACAGCCGTCTATGGACTGTTGTATAAGTGACTAAGTAACATGTGACGAGACTGAGACACAACCGTCTATGGACTGTTGTATAAGTGACTAAGTAACATGTGACGAGACTGAGACACAACCGTCTATGAGTTGTTGTATAAGTGACTAAGTAACATGTGACGAGACTGAGACACAACCGTCTATGGACTGTTGTATAAGTGACTAAGTACACGTGACGAGACTGAGACACAACCGTCTGTGAACTGTTGTATAAGTGACTAAGTAACATGTGACGAGACTGAGACACAACCGTCGATGGACTGTTGTATAAGTGACTAAGTAACATGTGACGAGACTGAGACACAGCCGTCCTATGGACTGTTGTATAAGTGACTAAGTAACAAGTGACGAGACTGAGACACAACCGTCTATGGACTGTTGTATAAGTGACTAAGTAACATGTGACGAGATTGAGACAAAACCGTCTGTGACTGTTGTATAAGTGACTAAGTAACATGTGACGAGACTGAGACACAACCGTCTATGAGTTGTTGTATAATGACTAAGTAACATGTGACGAGACTGAGACACAACCGTCTGTGAACTGTTGTTAAGTGACTAAGTAACATGTGACGAGACTGAGACACAACCGTCTATGGACTGTTGTATAAGTGACTAAGTAACATGTGACGAGACTGAGACACAGCCGTCTATGGACTGTTGTATAAGTGACTAAGTAACAAGTGACGAGACTGAGACACAACCGTCTATGGACTGTTGTATAAGTGACTAAGTAACATGTGACGAGATTGAGACAAAACCGTCTGTGAACTGTTGTATAGTGACTAAGTAACATGTGACGAGACTGAGACACAACCGTCTATGAGTTGTTGTATAAGTGACTAGTACATGTGACGAGACTGAGACAACCGTCTGTGAACTGTTGTATAGTGACTAAGTAACAGTGATGAGACTGAGGCACAACCATCTGTGAACTGTTGTATAAGTGACTAAGCTACTGGTGACGAGACTGAGACACAACCATCTGGAACTGTTGTATAAGTGACTAAGCTACTGTGACGAGACTGAGACACAACCGTCTGTAAACTGCTGTATAGTGACTAAGTAACATGTGACAAGATTGATACACTACCGTCTGTGAACTGTTGTATAAGTGACTAAGTACATGTGACGAGATTGAGACACAACCGTCTGTAAACTGTTTGTATAGTGACTAAGTAACATGTGACGAGATTGAGACACAACGTCTGTGAACTGTTGTTTAAGTGACTAAGTAACACTGACGAGACTGAGACACAACCGTCTGTGAACTTTTTGTATAAGTGACTAAGTAACATGTGACGAGACTGAGACACAACAGTCTGTGAACTGTTGTATTAGTGACTAATTAACTGTGATGAGACTGAGACACAACCGTCTATGAGTTGTTTGTATAAGTGACTAAGTAACATGTGACGAGACTGAGACACAACCGTCTATGGACTGTTGTATAAGTGACTAAGTAACACGTGACGAGACTGAGACACAACCGTCTGTGACTGTTGTATAAGTGACTAAGTAACATGTGACGAGACTGAGACACAACCGTCTATGGACTGTTGTATAAGTGACTAAGTAACATGTGACGAGACTGAGACACAGCCGTCTATGGACTGTTGTATAAGTGACTAAGTAACAATGACGAGACTGAGACACAACCGTCTATGGACTGTTGTATAAGTGACTAAGTAACATGTGACGATTGAACAAAACCGTCTGTGACTGTTGTATAAGTGACTAAGTAACATGTGACGAGACTGAGACACAACCGTCTATGAGTTGTTGTATAAGTGACTAAGTAACTGTGACGAGACTGAGACACAACCGTCTGTGAACTGTTGATAAGTGACTAAGTAACATGTGACGAGACTGAGACACAACCGTCTATGGACTGTTGAATAAGTGACTAAGTAGCATGTGACGAGACTGAGACACAGCCGTCTATGGACTGTTGTATAAGTGACTAAGTAACAAGTGACGAGACTGAGACACAACCGTCTATGGACTGTTGTATAAGTGACTAAGTAACATGTGACGAGATTGAGACAAAACCGTCTGTGACTGTTGTATAAGTGACTAAGTAACATGTGACGAGACTGAGACACAACCGTCTATGAGTTGTTGTATAAGTGACTAAGTACATGTGTCGAGACTGAGACAACCGTCTGTGAACTGTTGTATAAGTGACTAATAACAGTGATGAGACTGAGACACAACCATCTGTGAACTGTTGTATAAGTGACTAAGCTATTGTGACGAGACTGAGACACAACCGTCCTGTGAACTGTTGTATAAGTGACTAAGTAACATGTGACGAGACTGAGACAACCGTCTGTGAACTGTTGTATAAGTGACTAAGTAACAGTGATGAGACTGAGGCACAACCATCGTGAACTGTTGTATAAGTGACTAAGCTACTGGTGACGAGACTGAGACACAACCATCTGTGACTGTTGTATAAGTGCTAAGCTACTGGTGACGAGACTGAGACACAACCGTCTGTAACTGCTGTATAAGTGACTAAGTAACATGTGACAAGATTGATACACTACCGTCTGTGAACTGTTGTATAAGTGACTAAGTAACATGTGACGAGACTGAGACACAACCGTCTATGAGTTGTTGTATAAGTGACTAAGTAACATGTGACAAGATTGAGACACTACCGTCTGTGAACTGTTGTATAAGTGACTAAGTAACATGTGACGAGATGAGACACAACCGTCTGTGAACTGTTGTTTAAGTGACTAAGTAAACACGTGACGAGACTGAGACACAACCGTCTGTGAACTTTTGTATAAGTGACTAAGTAACATGTGACGAGACTGAGACACAACAGTCTGTGAACTGTTGTATTAGTGACTAATTAACATGTGATGAGACTGAGACACAACCGTCTGTGAACTGTTTATAAGTGACTAAGTAACAGTGACGAGACTGAGACACAACCGTATGTGAACTTTTGTATAAGTGACGAGACTGAGACACACCGTCTGTGAACTGTTTTACAAGTGACTAAGTAACTGTGACGAGACTGAGACACAACCGTCTGTGAACTGTTGTACAAGTGACTAAGCTACTGGTGACGAGACACAACCGTCTGTGAACTTTTGTATAGTGACTAAGTAACATGTGACGAGACTGAGCACAACCGTCTATGAGTTGTTGTATAGTGACTAAGTAACATGTGACGAGACTGAGACACAACCGTCTATGGACTGTTGTATAAGTGACTAAGTAACACGTGACGAGACTGAGACACAACCGTCTGTGAACTGTTGTATAAGTGACTAAGTAACATGTGACGAGACTGAGACACAACCGTCTATGGACTGTTGTATAAGTGACTAAGTAACATGTGACGAGACTGAGACACAGCCGTCTATGGACTGTTGTATAAGTGACTAAGTAACAAGTGACGAGACTGAGACACAACCGTCTATGGACTGTTGTATAAGTGACTAAGTAACATGTGACGAGATTGAGACAAAACCGTCTGTGAACTTTTGTATAAGTGACTAAGTAACATGTGACGAGACTGAGACACAACCGTCTATGAGTTGTTGTATAAGTGACTAAGTAACATGTGACGAGACTGAGACACAACCGTCTGTGAACTGTTGTATAAGTGACTAAGTAACTGTGACGAGACTGAGACACAACCGTCTATGGACTGTTGTATAAGTGACTAAGTAACATGTGACGAGACTGAGACACAGCCGTCTATGGACTGTTTGTATAAGGACTAAGTAACAAGTGACGAGACTGAGACACAACCGTCTATGGACTGTTTGTATAAGTGACTAAGTAACATGTGACGAGATTGAGACAAAACCGTCTGTGAACTGTTGTATAATGACTAAGTAACATGTGACGAGACTGAGACACAACCGTCTATGAGTTGTTGTATAGTGACTAAGTAACATGTGACGAGACTGAGACAACCGTCTGTGAACTGTTGTATAATGACTAAGTACAGTGATGAGACTGAGACACAACCATCTGTGAACTGTTGTATAAGTGACTAAGCTACTGGTGACGAGACTGAGACACAACCGTCTGTGAACTGTTGTATAAGTGACTAAGTAACATGTGACGAGACTGAGACAACCGTCTGTGAACTGTTGTATAAGTGACTAAGTAACAGTGATGAGACTGAGGCACAACCATCTGTGAACTGTTGTATAAGTGACTAAGCTACTGGGACGAGACTGAGACACAACCATCTGTGAACTGTTGTATAAGTGACTAAGCTACTGGTGGACGAGACTGAGACACAACCGTCTGTAAACTGCTGTATAAGTGACTAGTAACATGTGACAAGATTGATACACTACCGTCTGTGACTGTTGTATAGTGACTAAGTAACATGTGACGAGATTGAGACACAACCGTCTGTAAACTGTGTATAAGTGACTAAGTAACATGTGACAAGATTGAGACACTACCGTCTGTGAACTGTTGTATAAGTGACTAAGTAACATGTGACGAGATTGAGACACAACCGTCTGTGAACTGTTGTTTAAGTGACTAAGTAACACGTGACGAGACTGAGACACAACCGTCTGTGACTTTTGTATAAGTGACTAAGTAACATGTGACGAGACTGAGACACAACAGTCTGTGAACTGTTGTATTATGACTAATTAATGTGATGACTGAGACACAACCGTCTATGAGTTGTTGTATAAGTGACTAAGTAACATGTGACGAGACTGAGACACAACCGTCTATGGACTGTTTGTATAAGTGACTAAGTAACACGTGACGAGACTGAGACACAACCGTCTGTGAACTGTTGTATAAGTGACTAAGTAACATGTGACGAGACTGAGACACAACCGTCTATGGACTGTTGTATAAGTGACTAAGTAAACATGTGACGAGACTGAGACACAGCCGTCTATGGACTGTTGTATAAGTGACTAAGTAGCAAGTGACGAGACTGAGACACAACCGTCTATGGACTGTTGTATAAGTGACTAAGTAACATGTGACGAGATTGAGACAAAACCGTCTGTGAACTGTTGTATAAGTGACTAAGTAACATGTGACGAGACTGAGACACAACCGTCTATGAGTTGTTGTATAAGTGACTAAGTAACATGTGACGAGACTGAGACACAACCGTCTGTGAACTGTTGTATAAGTGACTAAGTAACATGTGACAGACTGAGACACAACCGTCTATGGACTGTTGAATAAGTGACTAAGTAACATGTGACGAGACTGAGACACAGCCGTCTATGGACTGTTGTATAAGTGACTAAGTAACAAGTGACGAGACTGAGACACAACCGTCTATTGACTGTTGTATAATGACTAAGTAACATGTGACGAGATTGAGACAAAACCGTCTGTGAACTGTTGTATAGTGACTAAGTAACATGTGACGAGACTGAGACACAACCGTCTATGAGTTGTTGTATAAGTTGACTAAGTAACATGTGACGAGACTGAGACAACCGTCTGTGAACTGTTGTATAAGTGACTAGTAACAGTGATGAGACTGAGACACAACCATCTGTGAACTGTTGTATAAGTGACTAAGCTATTGGTGACGAGACTGAGACACACCGTCTGTGAACTGTTGTATAAGTGACTAAGTAACATGTGACGAGACTGAGACAACCGTCTGTGAACTGTTGTATAAGTGACTAAGTAACATGATGAGACTGGGCACAACCATCTGTGAACTGTTGTATAAGTGACTAAGCTACTGGTGACGAGACTGAGACACACCCTCTGTGAACTGTTGTATAAGTGACAAGCTACTGTGACGAGACTGAGACACAACCGTCTGTAAACTGCTGTATAAGTGACTAAGTAACATGTGACAAAGATTGATACACTACCGTCTGTGAACTGTTGTATAAGTGACTAAGTAACATGTACGAGATTGAGACACAACCGTCTGTAAACTGTTGTATAAGTGACTAAGTAACATGTGACAAGATTGAGACACTACCGTCTGTGAACTGTTGTATAAGTGACTAAGTAACATGTGACGAGATTGAGACACAACCGTCCTGTGAACTGTTGTATAAGTGACTAAGTAACACGTGGCGAGACTGAGACACAACCGTCTGTGAACTTTGTATAAGTGACTAAGTAACATGTGACGAGACTGAGACACAACAGTCTGTGAACTGTTGTATTAGTGACTAATTAACATGTGAGACTGAGACACAAACCGTCTGTGAACTGTTTGTATAAGTGACTAAGTAACAGTGACGAGACTGAGACACACCGTAGTGAACTTTTGTATAAGTGACGAGACTGAGACACAACCGTCTGTGAACTGTTGTACAGTGACTAAGTAACAGTGACGAGACTGAGACACAACCGTCTGTGAACTGTTGTACAAGTGACTAGCTACTGGTGACAGACACAACCGTCTGTGACTGTTGTATAATTGACTAAGCTACTGGTGACGAGACACAACCGTATGTGAACTGTTGTATAAGTGAATAAGCTACTGGTGACCGGACACAACCGTCTGTGACTGTTGTAGAAGTGACTAAGCTACTGGTGACGAGACACAACCCATCTGTGAACTGTTTTAGAAGTGACTAAGCTACTGTTGACGAGCACAACCGTCTGTGAACTGTTTGTATAAGTGAATAAGCTACTGGTGACGGGACACAACCGTCTGTGAACTGTTGTAGAAGTGACTAAGCTACTGTGACGGGACCAACCGTCTGTGAACTGTTGTAGAAGTGACTAAGCTACTGGTGACGAGACACAACCGTCTATGACTGTTGTATAAGTGAATACTACTGGTGACGAGACACAACCGTCTGTGAACTGTTGTAGAAGTGACTAAGCTACTGGTGACGAGACACAACCGTCTGTGAACTGTTGTAGAAGTGACTAAGCTTCTGGTGACGACACACAACCATATGTGACTGTTGTAGAAGTGACTAAGCTACTGGTGACGGCACACAACCGTCTGTGAACTGTTGTAGAAGTGACTAAGCTACTGGTGACGACACACAGCCATAATGTGAACTGTTTGTAATAAGTGAAAAGCTACTGGTGACGAAACACAACCGTCTGTGAACTGTTGTAGAAGTGACTAAGCTTCTGGTGACGACACACAGCCATAAGTGAACTGTTGTATAA